>JACEIK010004899.1:84806-97904 GCA_018107945.1 Datura stramonium
AATTTCAACGCACGATAAAGAGTATGAACAAAAGGGAGTTTTCCTAATAACATCTCGTAGCCTCCCCGTCATAAGTGTGGCGCGCTTCACACCCATGAAAGGGACTCTACTCTATGCGGCTTTTAGACATCCTATGATACTCTAAACCTAGTTCTATGATACCAAGTTTTTCATGCCCCGAGTCTACACCCTGTACGGGACACGGTACTTGGAGTCACAAGTAACCCCAAGTCAACTCCTAGTCTATCATACACTGGCATTCTGAGTAAACATAAATAGCGAAAGCTTTAAAATAATGATATAAAACATTTATGAAAATAAAGCTGAATCATAAAGTTTAAAACAACTAAGACAAAGCTAAAAGTCTAAAAACCATGTTTGTGTCTGTGCCTACTCCCACTGGATAGTCCTAGACTGACTACTAAGCTGATAGCTTGAAACTGGGGCCTAAGACTAAGTCGGGAATACTTATCTGGAAGCACCATGAAAGTCTTATCGGACCGGATTCTATAACTGGGTTCTAAGACTGGTCAGAGCTGCTTATCTGGAAGCATCGTGACCATCTAAAGAACAAACTGTAATCTGAAGTTGGGGTCCTAAGACTGGTCAGAGCTACTTATCTGAAAGTGTCATGACCATCTAAAGAACCACTAAAATCTGATACTGAGTCTAATTCTGATAAATAGGAGGCACTACTGACACTTCGAGAATTTCTGTAGTCAAACTGATCAGCTAACATTTCTGACGAACACTAAGTATTCTTACATTTTAACTGAAACTGAACTGACATGAATCTGAGTGAGTTTTCAATACAAACTAACGATATGGGAACCCCCAACACTAATAGAATCAAGCAATTTTGATAATTGAACAATAATGCAAGACTTTAGTTTTCTCTACATTCAAGAGTTAGGGCTAGAATTCACTTTCAGGAACAAATAACAACATAGTCACAAACTGGTGGGAAAACATCGACAATTAGCATAAATGATATTCCACATGATTTAAACGAGGTCTGATAGATAATTTCATCACATTTGAAAGTCTCAGGGCTAGAACTGATAGAGAATACATGGAGAATTTTTGGGGACACAAGGAAAGAACTATTCCCTTGTTGAAATCCCACATACCTGGTGATGGAAGACCCTGAGAGAATCTCTTGAAAATCTTAGGAGAGTTTGATTACCCTAGTTTCTTCCTTGAGTCTTTTTTAGAGAGATTCTGTGTTCTAAAATTTTGAGGAGATGCTTGAAATGAAATAGACCGTCGGTTACCCCCTTAAAACCCCTGATTAAAATCCAAAACGACATAGTTTAGAGTCTAGGAGGTTAGAAAATTACGTAAAAATCCTTAATAAATTCGCAGGAAAAAATTGCCTGCCAGTCCTAACGAGGGACTTGACAAGTCGTGCCCGATGACCACGACTCGTGGTCACACTCGTTGAGTGCACTGCCTAAAATTCCACTTGAGTTCACCACGGGGAACACCATGACTCTAGGTGCACCCGATGAGTCGTGGTGACTCATTCGTTAAGTCCTCTGCCTATCTTTCCCCAACTTTAGCCAATTCTTGACCACGGGTCACATCACAACTCGTGGTGTTGAACATGACTCGTGGTCACAGTCGTGGTCACCCCATTTCCAAATTTTTCTACCACATGCAACCTCCTCACCACGAGTCACTTAACGACTCGTGGCCTACCCCACGAGTCACAGGACGACTCGTTCTATGACCTTGTGCAGAAAATTATATTTTCTCCGTTCAACTCTCGGGTCTGGTCTTAGGGTTTCTTGGGTATTATAGAAATCAACATCCAATTATTCCCATAACCCTAGCTCTATTTTTTACAAACCTAAGGTTCTTAGCTAGGAATTCACCATTAGAGACTACCCTTTGATTCTAGGGTGTTAGATAATCGAATGAGGGAAAGAAATAGCTAGAAATATTACTTTGGGAAGAAGAAACTGCTTTGCTCTTAGAAAAATTGTCCTTCTGCTCTCAAAGTTTGTGCCTTAGAATAATGGGATAGAAATCCCAAAATTCAGACTTAAAAATGCATACTCATGTTTTCTTACTGTAGCGGTTACCTGTTCACTACATTGGATATGCTACAATGAGACTATAATCGTTGTAGTGGTCTTGCTGCAGCAGAATTCCCACTGCTCAACGGTCTCCCCCTTAAGGAGTAGCTCAGAACTCCTACACAGTTTTTCCCTCCCAAAATAAAGTCTTTCATCTAGACTTTTCAGCACTTTTGATAGTGTACCTCATTGTAAAACGACGCTACGAATTCACTCGTAGTCTTAGAATTTTCTACGGAGGTCTAATTCACTAGGTCACCCTATAACGAAAACCCAACACAAGAATTGCAATGCCAAAGCATACTTATTCAATTTTTACAACCATCCCATTTTGAGCTTTTATTAGCTCAACTTCATCATGGGAGTTCTACAAGGTGCTAAGGCCTTAATTATCCAATAACGACTATAAGGGTCATTGCAATTTATTCACTTGTAAAAATAAATTTTTGTGTCAACTACTTATCTTCATCTGTTAGAGAATTAATTCTCCCCTTTATGTCATATTTGTTTGCACCTCTTTAAACTTGTAATATTTTCGTCAGTCCTTCTCAATATGATTGTTTTTCATGCATAGATCCTTGACCCAACTTTTGCGAACATAATTATTGGCCAGATAATTTTTCAGCACAATCATTAGTCAGATGGGCGACACACATTGACTAGCGACGTCTGTCGGTGGCGAAAACTATTTGATTCTCTACCAAGATCGTAGAAGCCTAATACTAATTTGAAGGAAAATATTTTATTCAAAATCTAATAATTCTTTGAATTCTCTCTACATGCATTATCCTTTAACTTTACGCAGTCAATTGTTATAATTCCATCTAATAATTCTTTGAATTCTCTCTACAATCTCTCACTCCATAAGAGAATATGTAACAGAGCACCCGTATTTATAATACTAGTCTTAGTGCACGGCTCGCACATGTCTCTCGATATTAATAAAAATATATTTTTAAAAATAACGTAAATAATATTTAAAAGATGTATTTGTGTCATAATATTTATAAATGATTAAATTTAAGAGTTTGATTCAATCCAATAGTTCTTCCTTCAAACTTGTTCTAATACATGTTTTATTGAACAAAAATATCATAGAAGCAACATTTGATTGAAATGCAATAAGTCATTTATTTTTACATGAGCACTTAAATGCTTGCATTATATATATATATATATATATATATATATATATATATATATATATATATATATATAAAAAAATTAAAAAAATTAAAAAAATTAAAAAAATTAACATTTAATATAAGTATTAATATTTTTTTTATTTTTTTTATTTTTTTTATTTTTTTTAGTTTTTTTATTTAATATATTATAAGTTATTTGTTTAAATAATTAGCACTTATGAATTTATATTGTGCTTATAATCATTTATTTTGACACTATAATAAATTAATATTATATCAAAGTAAATAAATTTATTTATTTGTAATTGGCCGTTAAGAAATTGTTAGGTCACTAAATCCAAGCAGTACTCATCAAAATTAGTAAACGTCATTAATGCTTGCATTAGGATAGACTTTCTATATCATACCATTCCGCACATTCCTAACTCCCGTTAATGCGGGATGTTTTGTGCACGAGTTGCCCTTTTTTCAAATTGTATTTTCCAAAGTCCTAAACATAAGATTGATTTGCATTATAAGTATAATTTTTATTTAATGTGTGATTATTTTCTTAAAAAATCTTAATTGCTTTAAAATTTTTAAATATTAAAAAAACAAAAAAAACATGTAATTTAATTAAAATACAAAAATAAACACATAATTAAAAATATTTTTAATTATTTAAAAAATAATTAAATAACTATTTTGTCAAGTGTGAAATCTATTTTAAATGGTAAAAGATGAATCTCATATTTTGCTATGAATATTGTACTTAAATATCTAATAATAATCTAATATTAAACTTTTTATGTCCAAAAAGAAGAAGATACAATTAATTTAAAATATTAAATTAGAAATTAAAAGTTTGAATATTCACAAATAAAAAAAATAAAAAAAATAAAAAAAATAAAAAAAATAAAAAAAATAAAAAAAATAAAAAAAATAAAAAAAATAAAAAAAATAAAAAAAATCAATAATTTAAATATAAATTTAATTTTTATGTAGTAGTATTTATTTAAGTATTATTACAAAATTGTAGTAAAAATATAGAACTTGACGTACTCAACTTAAATATTCTATTTAATTTTAAAACTCTTTTTATTACAAAATAATTCTAAATACCATTCTAAAAACCTAAAAAATTATAGAAGGGAAATTGATTTAAATTATTGTTTCATTAAAACCTATGTCTTTTCAAAACCAATTTAGCCTCTTAATTTTAGTTCGACTGAAGGCTGTGAGAAACAAAATTTTAGTTAATTATACAGTATTAAGTAAGAGGAGTTCTTACATCTTACAAATATGTAAAAAGATTTAAGAAGTTAAGTAACTTTTAATTAATTTCAAGTTCTATATATTAGAATAATAATTTAATGACAATTATTTGAGAAAAAAATAATAAAATGACAATTTTGACTATTGTAGAGCTTTTTAACAAAGAGCAAAAATTCAATCAACATATGTGTCTCGTGGCATGTCCCCTATATTAATAACAACACATTTTTAAAAATAGTATAAATAATATTTAAAGATGTGTTTGTGTAACAATATAAGAATTTAGAAAGAAAATTATGAATTTCAAATTGATAAATGAATATTATATTTTTAGAGTTTAATCTAACTTCGTAGTTCTTTCTTCAATTGCTATAATACTTGTTTCGTAATTAGCAATTTACGAAATTATATTGTGAATTATTATCAAGTTTATTTAGAATAAATTGGATATCATATCACAATGCATTTATTTATTCGTAATTGATTGTCCAAACTAAGAAAGACTCATCAAAAATTACTAAAACTGACACTCAATATGCATTAGGCAGTAATCTGCCTATATCACATTCTTTGGGGTGCGATCCTTCTTCAGGCTTTAACGCTGATACTTTTGCACGTCACTTTTTTAAATCCACACTTTCAAAAGTCCTAAACATAAGTAATACGCATTATGTTATAATTTTATTCAACGTGTAATTATTTCAAAAGATAAAATCTTCATCGTTTTAAATTTCTAAATATTAATATTTTCTATATATTTCAAATAAGAAGGATTTAATACATAAAATTTTAATTAATTTTAAAATCTAAATATTATTAAAAACAATTATATAACTATGTTGTCAAATGTTAACTCTATTTAAAAAGAAAAAAAGGTGAACAATATTTTGTTATGAAGATTCGTACTTTAAATATTTAGTAATAACTTAATTTTAAACTTTTTCTTTTACCGTTTATGAGATTTATTTCAAATTTTTAATTTTCTCTCTCTCTTAATCTACGGCCTAAGCCAAACACTTTCTACACAAATTAAAACGCAAGGCATAGTGTAGATTTAACTAAAGAGAGTGAATTACAAGAGTAGTTGATTAATTGAAACAACCTAAAGTGTGTGTGTGTATATATACATACATACATGCATACACACACACACACACACGCGTGTGTATGTGTGTGTTTGTGTGTGTGTTATATATATATATATATATATATATATATATATATATATATATATATATATATATATATATATATATATATATATATATATATATATATATATATATATATATATATATATATATATATATATATATATATATATATATATATATTTACACATACACACACCCACACACATATATGTATAGCCGAACACTTTCACATACCAAAACAGGCAGTAATGGAGATTGAATAAAGAGAGGAATTACAAGAGTCATGATTAATTGAAACTACTTAAAGTATATTGTGTTTATATATATGTGTGGTAGGTGTGTGTATGCCACAAGACACACGCAGAGCTTTAAAAGAAGAAGAAGGAGGAGGAGGAGGAGGAGGAGGAGGAATTCAACGTATTAATTGGTAATAAAATTATACTTTAATTTATTTTCGCATCGTGAATTAAAAATTGTGATGAATAATTAGTTAGTTTAATAATAAAATGATTAATATAAGTTAATAAAATTATAATCAATTTTAAAATCTTAAATGTTAGGACTTTGACAAAATTCAATAAGAAAAATTTGTGAAGTAAATTTTTCGCCAATTTTAAAATAATAAATATTAAGAGTTCTTACCTTATACAAATAAGTAAAGATTTAGTATCTATAAATTTAATTAATTTCAAAGTCCAAAATATTAGAATAATAATAAAATAATTATTATTTTAAGAAATATAGTAAATGAAAATAATAAATATGTAAAAAATATCAAATGACAATTTTGTCTATTGTGAAGTCTTCTAATGAAGGGCAAAAAGTTCAATCAACATTTTTAAGGGTCTTCATACTTTTAATATACTATAGACTAGAAGACCAAACTAAACTAGGACAAAAAAATCTATACCTATATCATTTTGACAAATAAATCCTAACTAGATATTGATTAAATAAATTACCAAATATCAAATCTTAAATAAACTTGATTTTCTACGATTTTAAATTATTCTTCCATCGTTCTAGCTTAGTCAACACCCTCTTTGATTGTCCTCAACCCAACACCAAGGAGGACCAACTCCAACTAGGTCAAGAATGCCCCTTCAACACCAAAAGGAAAGGGGAAAGGAATAAAGACAGACCACCTAATCTTACTATGAACTTCATAATCTAGAATGCAAGAGCGTAATTAACTTGAATATGTTATTTTAAAGAAGTACTTGATCTTCAATTTTGAAACTTTATTTGGATCAATTTTTCATGCTAATACTTTACTTTTTCTTTATTTTTTATTTTCATTTTCATAGGCTTCTAGCCTCGATTTTCAAAAAATATACATCTGTTAGAGTAATTTACAGTTTTCACTTCTAATGTATGCACTTATTTGTGACTTGCATTTTGTTTTATTTTTCTTATAATGATTTGCACTCTAATCTCTTTAGTTCTTTGCAAAATCACAAAGAGTACCCTTTTTCAAGTATTTACAAGAATAAAATAGGAATATAACATGTTATTTTATTTGTTAGAATTTAAAAATATAATAGTAATAAGTAATTGCTTTCTGCCAATAATATAACTGAGTTTTAGTCTTTTTTTTAAATATGAACAAAGCCAGAAAACAAAGACTGAAATAAATATTGTAATCGATTTTCATATATTATATATATTATAAACAAAAAAAACTCCACCCTTACCAAATTTTTTTTCAAAAAAAGACGAACCCATAAATTTTTTAAATTTGTTAACTTAATAATATAAAGTAGATCAGAAAAGATGTAATGGAGGGAAGAAAAACTATAAACTGAGAGAGTTTGCTTTAAATTACGCAGGATATAACTTAGTCTTTATTGATTCTGGTATTATATCTCTAACAAGTGACCTCATAATGAAAAAGAAAAACACGTAACAACATAATTTAATATGAAATCATACATATGATGTACGTTCATATGATCTTTAGGTAAGAGATATGAAATTTATATGGTTTGAAAACAAGTGACTCCATTATATTTACAACAAATCCAATAGTCAGAACATTGGGCATCATTGTTGCAAGGTCTCATACAAGTCTGGAGTCTTAGATTCATACATAAATAATTTACTGCAACAACCTTACATTTTTGGATAAGCTTCGCAATTTGATCACTTGCATAATCGGAGAGTTAACTGCAGACAAATTAAAATCAGACCCAAAATTAAATTATTAACAGTCACATATATTGAGAGAGAGAGAGAGAGAGAGAGAGAGCGCACTGTAAAATGACTGAAATGCAAATATATATTAACTGGTAATGGCCATAAGAAAAGCAGCAAAATGGAAAGTATTATATTTCCTTAATTCATTAAAAAATTAATTTTCCCAATAATTCAACAAAGGGAAAAACAGAAAATTACATACAAAAAAATAGTAATTTGAATTAAAAATAAATGCAATATTGAACACCAGACATTTGCTCCTTCTTCTCCATTTTTCTCGATAATAACTATGAATATATTACAATAACCAACAAATGATGTTTACAATGCATATGAGAATCCCGGGTTAGCAGTAACCCCCAAACCTCAAGATAGGAAACCAAAAAAACAAAAACACAGCCATTCACATCAACCTAACAGCTAGTTACAAATTGTATGTATCTAATTTTGACATCTCCTAGCTCTCATTGCCACCTTTACTCCCTCAATTCTTACCCCAATTTCCTTCTTTATTTGCGTTGAGACATAACATATATTAACATGTATGCTTCTTAAAAATTTTCAGTTTCTCACCTTCCTAGTATAGTATATTGTTGCAACCCAAACAGTCGTTACTGCTTACTTTTAAAATTGACTTCAGTGTCTCCTGTTCAGCTACTTCAAACTTGCCTATGCATCCTCCATTGGCATGTGTATTCCAGTCCAACTTGCCATAGAACCCTTTGCTTCATTGATACAAGAGTACTCTATAAACAAGTGGATTGTGTTTCCTTTTTTTCCTCTTGACATAGACAACATGTGCCATTATCAACTTGGATGTGCAACTTTTGTAATCTGTCTTTAGTTAGTAATCTATCCTGGTATGCCAGTCATGCTAACACTCTCTGTTTAGGTAGAAAGATTAGGATTCCAAATCAATTCTATTTCATTCAGCCTACTTGAATTTCTCAACATAGCTTTGATAACTACTGAAAACTGAGTAGCTTCCTTTAGGGGTCAAAATATATTTATCATTGTGATACCATCTTTCCATCAACCATTTTATTGAGTTTAGCTTCCTCCAATACCAGCCTGAGTCATTGGATGGTAAGTGCTTCCAAATACACCTTGTGTTTTTCATGTATATTTCATTTACCCATTTAAACCAAAATATATTTATTTTCTCAGCCACCTTCTATAATAATTTCCCTACAGATGTTATATTCCACTTGTTGCAGCTCTTGATATTTAGACCTTCAAACCTTTTTGGGACACAGACCTTTTCCCATGAAACCAGTGCCATCTTCCTCTTTTCTTTAGATCTCCCACAGATAATCCTTACACTTTTTACCCACTTCCTTCAACTCACTCTGAGGTAGAATGAACACAGGCCCTCAAAAATTACATATGGAGAATAGGACAACATTGATAACTTGAAGTCTCCCAGCATATGAGAGGTGTTTATAATAAGCTCGTGTGATCCTGTATGTAATCTTTTCAACAAACTGATGGTACTCCATTTTGCTCCATTTCTTATATGATAGTGGTAGCCCTTATAGATAGTAATCCAATAGAGAAACCAGTTTCGTTTAGGATTCTGTTTTGTTCTTCCTTCACTCAATCTAATAAAATATTTGACTTCTCCAAATTGGCAATTGAACCTGGTGTGTCACTGAAATGTTGTAAAGCTTCCATTACTCTGTACATTAAAGTAAAAGTGCCCTTGCAGAATATCATGAGGTTGTCTGCAAATATTAGGTGAGTAAGTTTGGTAGTTTTGCGCATAGGGTGGTATCTAAAGTTAGGAAGCTCACTCATCTTTCTTAGAGTTCTAGTTAAATATTCTATCACTACGACAAAGAGCAAAGGTGACATAGGATAACCTTGCCTCAACCCTTTTTCCCTTTAAAGAAACAATGTCCTTCACCATTAATCTTTACTGTGAACTTTGGAAGTAAAACAAGCCATGACCAAATGAGTGAAAGATCTTGGGAATCCAAAAATCATTTAAAGCTTCTTCCAGAAACTCCCAATGTACTATGTCAGCTTTTTTCAAATTAATTTTTATCATACATCTTGGGAATGTATGTCAGGTATAGTGCCTCTATAAATTATGACAAATAAGTATATTATGTATTAGTGATCTTCCCTCAACAAAAGCAGTCTGGTTCTCACTCACCAATAGTGGCAGAACCTATTTGAGCCTCATATAAATAACTTTGGATATGCATTTCTATAGGACATTGTAGCAAGAAATAAACCTGAACTGGCTGGCCTATTGGGGAATAGAAGCCTTTAGAATCAGGGTAATCAATGTTGGGTTAATTTGCTTAAATGGCTTCCCATTACTGAGAAACTCTAATATTACCTCAGTGACATCCTGTCCAACTGTTTTTCAAGCTTCTTTAAAAAACTACTACCATA
The DNA here is from genome assembly GCA_018107945.1 of Datura stramonium. Lineage (NCBI taxonomy): Eukaryota > Viridiplantae > Streptophyta > Magnoliopsida > Solanales > Solanaceae > Datura > Datura stramonium. The sequence goes on from JACEIK010004899.1 coordinate 95,040, forward strand.
TCCATCTGGGCTGGATTTTTATTCTTATCAATACTGAACATAGCATCCTGAACTCCTTTTTTTAGTGTAAGATTTACCAAGTTTTAGTTGATCCCCAATAGAGAGAACATATTTACTATACAGGAAACTATGTTTGCTTCTTGTCTATACCTTTCCTTTCTTTCCGGTAATTTTTTATAATAGTCTACCAAGATGTTAGCTATTGCATCTTGGTCTGTTTGTAGTTACCATACTTTTCATTCAATTGAAGAAGTGTCTACTGCAACTATTGAGCTTTATGATTGAGAAAAAAATATCTAATATTATCATCTCCCAGCTTAATCCAAGTAGCTGTATTTTTTTAGATATATTATAATTAAATAGAAAGACCTTTTGAACTTGAGATATTTCATCCTCTCATCTTTCTGCAATGTCATATCCTTAGATCTCATGTGTAAGACTTGTTGTGCTTGTGCCAATATGTCTCTATCCTCCTCAGCTTCAGTAATAATATTTCTAAAATGTTGACCATTCAAGTTCCTCAAACTTCTTTTCAGCACTTTGAGCTTCCTCACAACTTGCAGCATTTTGCAACCATCAATAGACTGATTCCATCTAGTTTGCACCCTTTCATAGAACTGAGAGTATGTATCCCATACACAACAATACTTGAAAGATTTTCTACTTCTTCTGTTGGTGGTTAGTGGAGCTATCTTCACTGTACAGTGGTCACTAATTCCCTTTACCATGAAATTTATGCTGAAATCAGGCATCTGGTCCAACCATTCATTGTTAAAAAACACCAGTCAATCTTAGAATATACTTTATTTTTCCCTTGCTTGTTATTCCAAGTGTATCTACTCACATGCTTAGGTAGATTCAATAGCCCGCCTAATTGAATACATGTCTGAAAATCCACTACTTCAACACTGTTGATTGCCTCCAATACTATAAATATGTATTCAAGATAGAATCAAAATCTCCCGTAATTAACCATGGTTGGCTAATACCAATACTAGTTGCCTCCAGGTAGCACCATAAGGGCCTTCTTTCCTCCTTGTGTTAAAAACATATATAACAGTAAGCATAAAGGCCTTTTGTAGTGAAGTACATATCACCTCACATGTAAGAACCTGTGTTGCACTACTTATACTCCTGACCTAGAAGTAATCAAGTCATCCATAACAGTACAATTCTATCATTAGGGTGCTGGTACAAGTTTGTCACAACTCCCTATCCATCAAACATATATCTAGCCACCTAATTAATTTTGTTACTTTTTACCTTGGTTTACACCAGTCCTACCTTCCAATTTTCTCTCTAGTACATAGGAGTGTTATCTCCTTTTGTTTATTAGGTGCATTCAGTCCTCTAACACTCCATAATATATGTTATTCAAATCTAGGTGGAGGCATATTTTCCCATTCCCTTTTTTTGGTATACTTCTAAGTAACTGCATTTTTGGATCTGGTCCATCTAAAAGCTGACAAGAGTTATGTTGGACCATATTTTGTGTTTGCTACTTACTGTGATTTGGTGGTGTCATCCACACCTTGATATTACCTTCTGATTTTCCCTGCTCCATGTCCCCAGCAGTCTTGAGTCCTAGGTGCCCTCCCTTTGTAGTAGTCACCTCAAAAGGAGTTACAACCTCCTTATCCTCTACATGTTTTACACCCTTCTCCCTAGCTTCTTGAGTGTTATCACCCACAACTTCCACTCTCTCCTTTTGTTGTTTAGGGAGAGAATTCTTCTTCCTCCTATAAGTTTCAGTATCATGTCCATATCTATGATAGTGGGAGCATAATGTAGGCTTCTAGTCATATTAGATTTTTTGCTCAATTGATATTTTTCTTTCATTAATGAGCATTACTACATTTGACAGTGTAGAGTTCATGTCCACTTCAACAAGCATCCTCACAAAGTTTAACCCCTGTTTTTTCTTAGTATTTTGATCAACCATGATAGGTTTTTCAATCAGAGTTCCTATTTCACTTAACCCTTTTGGACTTAATACTTGAAATTCAATCTAGATAGATTAAACCAAATTGGCACCGTGTATAATTCCTCCCATTTGAATTCTATTTATGGTGGCCATAGCTTCATTATAAATGGTTTGTTATCGAAATAATATATTTCTCCTTGAATCACATCATTTTTTCCTACTACGGTTTCGAATCTTACCAGCACTATACCATTTTTAAGCATTGATATCTTATTAATTCAATGTTTCCACCATAGTCTATGTATGTATCCATTCATCAAAACAAATGGGGGTGAGCCCCTAAAACATAACATATCACCAAGTTCTTCCAGTACGCAATCTCTGTACTAATATCCTCCAACTTTATTGCACAAATAGGTGACTCACCGTGTTTCTCAGGCTTGACAAACTCCAATTTGAATTTGACATTAGTCTCCTTAGTGATATTGAAGTTGTCCCATACTGAGGCCTTTTGTTGTACCATCCCCCCCCCCACTTTATTCACGTAGGTCAATTTACTACTTGATGCTTGGGTTTTCTGCTTTGTCATCAATTCTGCTAATTTTCGGATTACTGTTCCATTGGTTGGGTCTGATCCGATCTATATCCTCAAACTTGGTCCATCTGTATGCATCAGATTTATGACCTGAATACGTTGAGGCTCCACACGACTGGCATAACTAATCACAGGGAAATATATACAGTCTACAAGCCTCTAAGAATACTAATAAGATGGTCGGGACAGGGCCCCGGCCCACCCGTACTGTACAACAAAAGAAAGGAAATAGACCTCTAGTTGTCTAACTCCGGATGACAGGAGCTGATGACTCTATGAGCTGGCTGGAATCACGAGGGATCGGCTCCTCGTCTATGAGTACCTGCAGGCAAGTAATGCAGCGCCC
>JACEIK010004899.1:106700-119281 GCA_018107945.1 Datura stramonium
GCCCCGGCTCCTCCCGCGATGGTTCGATGAGTCACTTATCCGGTCTTTCCCCGGGCCTTTTCCTAGCATGTATGGTATTCAAAACTCTTAACCAACATGCCAATAGGCCATCTACATGTCGAGAATTTATGGGGTGTAACAATCATTTTATGATATAGATTCAGGTTTTCAGACTCAACCACGTGGTTAGTTACACTTCATTCCCCTCTCAGCTGCTTGTGGTGAGTCCTTATCTCTCGGGGACACGATTTATATTTTCATTATGTTTTAGTTTTCAGATTTTAGGAGTTAACTGAGGGCTTCTCCCAGCAACTCATCAGTTTAGTAGAGGCTTTCAGACTTGTCTAGATAAATTCAACTTTGTATCAAAGTGTTGTTGCATTTGTTCTTATGCTTTTTAATTATACTCATTCAGTTAGCTTCCGCCTAGTTATGATTCCTGTTAGTTATTATTCTGATATGTTACGCTATGATCATGCCATGGTTGACTTGGGGCCTCCCAGGGTTCCTTGTCCCGTGTCTCGATCCGGGCCTATGTTCAGGTTGTGACAAACTTGGAATTAGAGCAAAGGTTTAGAATGTCCTAGGGTGTTTGAAAGCCGCGTTAAGTAGAGTCTTCTTCATGGGTGTGAAGCGCGTCACACTTATGACGAAGAGGCTACGAGATGTTTTAGGAATGTACCCTTTTCTTCATGATTCCTATTTTGCGTAGAGTATGAAACTCTAATAGTTCCTTCCCTGACTCGTGCTTTACGCGCTCGCACATAATGCTAGCCCCAGAACCCCAGTATTGAATAAGTAGCTCTATGATGGTTGTTGAGAAGAGATGGTCGATGTGTGATGTGAATAGTTATGAGTGTAAGGCTTGCAGTGAATGTTAGAGGTGAAGGAGGAGCTAGAAGTTAGTAACTTAGCCCGACCTTAAGAAGGATTCAGGAGCCTTAGAATGATGGCTTTAATCTAAGGGGGGATGGTAAGTATGTGAGGCAAGTCGGATCTTGAGAATGCTAGTAGGGGAGTTCCAGCCCTAACGATTACGGTATGTTAATCCCTTAAGGTTCTGATAACTTCTTTTGTATTTAAGTTGAAGCTAGGCTCTACCTATCCCTATGTGCAGACTTCCAGAATTCCTTAGTAGCCGCTTCAGACTGTGATGCCAGTTTTACTCTATAAATCCTTAAGGCTCATCTTCATGTTATAAACCAGTTATGTGTGTTGGCTCATGCCTTCCAGTATGTTTAGCTCGAATTCAGTCTTTAGAAGTTTCTTAGTAGCCTAATAGATGAAAGTACCTCCTATATGTGCTCAATTTTAGATGTCGTGAATGACATGCGCTCATGAATTCCTTACACCCAGTTAGACCAGATATCATGAATCCTAGTTCAGTGTCAGAAAGCGATTTGAGAATGAAGACTCAGTCCGTATCAGCTCAGTTCCAATTAGAGGGAAAGAATTCTTATTAGTGTTCTATTTAGTCCCATGTCCTTTTCATTGTTATTCAGTCCCTCTTACGCCTTATCATGCATGTGCGATTTGGATATTCAGTTTGGAGATGTAAGATCAGCCCGAGGTCAGATACTATATTGGTTTTAGCTGTAATTGATTAATTTTGGGATTTCGAATCCGTCCCTATTTTTTTAGTATGTTTAGCCAACATTCGAGGATGAATATTCCCAAAGGGGAGATTGTAACAATCCGAAAGTTTCTAAGAACAGGCCCTATACTTAAAGATAACATCAGTTGGAAAGTGGAAAATTTGCCTCAGAACGAGTCGTGGAATGACTCGTTAGGTGACCTAACGGGTCATGGTCAGACCTGTGAGGAGCAGTCAGGAGGTGTAGCAAGGTTCAACGACCACGGATGACCCAACGAGTCTTTAGGTAGGCAACGACTCGTTAGGTCGACCGTCGAGGGATGCTGGAGATCCAAGATGGGGTCCTGAGGCAGTGGTGACCACGGACGACCTGACGAGTCATCATGTCAAGTAACGACTCGTCAGATCAGTCGTGGGAAGGAGGGGCTGGAATTATGGGCTTCAGTGGCAACAGGAGGAATCACGAGTCTTGGGATGGACAACGATTCGTGAAGTCAGTCGTCGTCAGATTCGAGAAGAAATTTTGAGAAATGTTCCAGTGCACTCTATGACTTGGCACCACGAGTCGCTGCCGAGTCCACGACTCGTGGAGTGCCTCGTGGGGACTGGCAGGTGGATTTTTCCTGCAAATTTTCAAAGGTGTTTTTGTAAAATTCTATGCTTCTAACTCCTAAACTATGTCGTTTTGAGCATTGTATGGGACGTTTTAAAGGGGTTTTCTAGCCTAATCTCTCATTCCCTTAAGATATTCCCTCAAATTCTTCTTTCTCTTCTCTCTCAAGCCTAAAGATTCAGTTGGGATTTCTTCAAAGGCTTCAAGAGTTAAGTTCAAGTGGGAATTTCTTCGAAGTAGGTATGTGGGCTTTCAACAAGGACATCCTTTCATCCTTGTGCCCCAAATTTTTATTTTAAAAACCTAAATCCATGATTCTAGAAAAACATGTTCTAGGGTTCCAATTTATGCATAAACTCTCATGTGCTTTTTCTAAATTCTAAAAACTCTCACGATTAATAATAGTGCATGTTCATGAGGTTACTTATATCTTTCCTAAAATATGTGTGTGATATGTGAATAACATGAATGTGGGATTTTCACTATGAATTAGCCTAGAATTTCAAATGGGATTTCATAAATTGATCATATGCTCTTATCATGAAGTTATATCCTTGTTTAAAGTATATGTAAATCACATGGATTCCGCAAATCTAGAACGTGGGTCGCATTGTATGTGTTGGAACACAATTAGAACTTATGGGCTTGACCAATGTGAAGTATGTACATGTTTTCACTATGATTACGATGTAAATATTTTGGGTATGAGTTAAACCTATGGTAATGACATGATTAGAATTCTCATCATGAATTAGAGTATATTTGAAATGGGGTTTCATGAAATATTCATGTGCTTTCACCACGATCTCATTGTACATGTTCGAGGTATGAGTTGATTATATAGGTTTTCCGTAGGTCTAGAATATATGATTTAATATATATATGTTAAAGTACGATTTGGACCTATGGATCTTACACGAATCTAAGATATATGTCGTATGCTATGAACTGGGGATTTGAATATTGTGGATGTGTGTAAAGTATGATGTAATTTGTTGAATGCTCATGTCTCTGATTAGCTATAGTAATTTAGACTAGTTCTAGTCAGTCGGGACTCTCATCAGCTGAGAATGTTTCCCTTAGTCTGTCGAGACTCTCATTAGCTGATAATGTTTCCCTTAGTCTGTCGGGAATCTCGTTAGCTGAGAATGTTTCCCATAGTCAGTTAGTGACTCTCTATATCAGAGAATGCTCTCCCTTAGACAGTCAGAGACTCTCCACAACTGAGAATGTTTCCCTTCGACAGTCAGGGACTCTCTCTTAGATAGTCAGGGACTATCCATAGCCGAGAATGTTTCCCTTCGACAGTCAGGGACTCTCCCTTAGACAGTCAGGGACTCTCCACAGCCGAGAACGTTTCCCTTCGACAGTCAAGGACTCTCCACAATCGAGAACGTTCAGTTATATTACCATTAATGTGTTCAGTTTACTTTCTTCTTGTATACTTGCATGTTTTAGTTTATTTGCGTTTCCAGTACATTTCAAGTACTGACTGCACGCCTTTATATGTTATATCATTTCATGATATAGATTCAAGTTTTTAGATTCAGCCACGTGGTTAGTTACGCTTTATTCCCCTCTCAGCTGCTTGTTGTGAGTCCTCAGCTCTCAGGGACGCAATTTATATTTTCATTATGTTTCAGTTTTCAGATTTTAGGAGTTAGCTGGGGGCTTGTCCCAACAACTCATCAGTTTAGTAGAGACTTTCAGACTTGTCTAGATAGATTCAACTTTGTATCAAAGTGTTGTTACATTTTTTCTTATGGTTTTTAATTAGACTCATTCAGTTAGCTTCCGCCTGGTTATGATTCCTGTTAGTTCTTATTCTGAACTATTACGCTATGATCATGCCATGGGGCCTCTCGGGGTTCATTGTCCAGTGTCTCGATCCGGACCTATGTTCAGGTCGTGACACTTCCTTTGCTGAACCACCACAGTTGCAGTAACTTCCTGAACTTTCTGCGTAGGAATTCATGTTCTCTTCCCCATAGAAGGCGCATGTTAGGATAACATGTGCCGAGAGGAAAACTAAATTTTTATGTCTTTCTTCTCCATCCAAAGGCACATTCCCTCTGTTTATAACTTTTCTCCGCTCTATTACACTTTTTCTGATCTATTTTGATTGGGATGAAATTTTTTTAATTTATAATATATGAAAGTCGATGAAGATATTTATTTAAATCTTTATTTTTTGGCTTTGTCCATATATTAAAAAGAAACACTAGAACTCAATTATATTATTGACAGAAAGTCTATTATATTTTTAAATTCTAAATTTCTAACAAATAAAATAACATATTGTATTTTTGTTTTACCCTCGTAAGTACTTGAAAAAGACTACTTTTTATGATTTTACAAAGAACTAAAAAGATTAGGGTGCAAATCATTAAAAAAATAAAATAATGTGTAACTCACAAATGAACGCATTCATTAGGGGTGTAAATCACAAACTACTTCATTCATTTGGTAATAGGAGGTGTCTAAATTATGAAAAAGAAAATTGAGATGTTTATATGATGATAAAAATGATAAAAATGGTTCCTTAAATATGCATCGAATATTTTTTATTTTTAAACTTTTTCAAAAATTAATATGTTTACGGTTTGCATCAAATTTAAATAAAAAAACAAAAAATATAAAATCATATCTCTAAGCGTGAGTTCCTGCTTTTTATTTTTTTATTTACAGTTTCTGTTAAATCTAACTGATAAAATCTGCTAAAAATTTGACAAAAACTAAAAATGTTCTTTTTTGACAAATTTAGAGACCAAAATTATTCAGACTCAAAACATAAAGGACTATTTTTGGGATGTTCATAGTTCATTCTGTGTGTATTTGACCCTTTTCAGTTGAATACTAAAACCCTACCCAATACACAGCGGTTGTGAGGTTGAAGTGTTGCACTGAAGAAAGAATGGAGCTAAACCTCAACAAGAGGAAAAAGCAGAAGGGTGATAACAGCACCCCGAGCAATCACACGAACAGTAACTCTGAGGTTTTCGCTTCTTGCTCTTTCGCAAGTCTCGGTCTTCACCCTACCTTATGCGACCAGCTTAAAGGTTTTCTCTCATACAAGCTGTTAATTTTATGGGTATATATAATATTGTAGCTGGAATTATTTAAAATTGCATCTTTTTCATTTCAAGTTTCGAAAGAGAAAAGCTTAAGTAGTTTACGATTTCTTATTATTTTTTTAATATAAATTCGATAACAGAGAGGCTTGGATTTGAGGCTCCGACTCTTGTTCAGGCTCAATCAATTCCTGTTATCCTCTCCGGTCGCCACGTGTAATTCTATACCCTTTGATGATTTTTATCCAATTATTGTATATATAGATGTGCCAGTATTTGGAATTTTAGTAGAATTGATTTTTGGATTATTGATAGGCTAGTGAACGCGGCTACTGGAACAGGGAAAACTGTGGCTTATTTGGCTCCAGTCATTCATCAGCTGCAGAAGTGTGATCCCAGGATTCAGCGGTCTGATGGTACTTTTGGTACGTGCCATATTTGCTCCTCTTGGTTCCACATGCTATCCCTTTTCTTAGATTTCTTTTATCCTTGAGCTATCTCTCCCTCCTTCGGAAAGGCCACTATCTAATAATGTACTCTCCATGGTTGTCTATTATGAGAATCTGCAGTTACCTGAAGTACAAAATGATCTCTCCTATTTTTCTTTCTTAAAACTAAAAGTCACTAGATATATGATTAAATTTAAGGTTAAAAAGACAATAAAAGCTACTTCTTTGATGAATTTGAAAATGAAAAATATGATTTTCATTATTAGAATAACTGGGGATGTGATTTAGGCTAAACCAAGTGTTTGTCTTGATAATAGGTATAAGAAAATCAGCTACCTACGTTTTATTTCTCTTGTGAAATTTGCTGACTTAATCCAGTGTAACTGATATATTTGGGATAGTGTTGGTTCTTGTGCCAACGCATGAATTATGCATGCAGGTATATGAGATCTTGCAAAAGTTGTTGCACCGTTTTCACTGGATTGTTCCTGGCTATATTATGGGAGGGGAAAGCAGGTCCAAAGAAAAAGCAAGATTGCGAAAAGGTAGGTGCATTTTTTTCCCTTTTATTTCTTGTCCTTGTAAATGAAAGTAGGTTCTGTATTTAGACAAAACCTTCTCCTTGTCTGTGGATAACTCACTAGCGCACTGCGGCTTTTCAGCCTCCTGCAGGTCCCTTCATTCCCTTTGCTTTACACGGGCCTAAAAAAGTACCTAAGATGGAGTAGAGATGTATTTTCAAAACGGATTCTATTTACCAAAGATTTTAGACAGCCAACAACTAAGCCACTAAATCATACAACTAGTAAAATAAAGTAGGTCGCTTTGTCCAAATTAGTTTCTATATTGCTCACATATGTTAGCTATAGTAATGGAGGGTTTCTCCACGTTTTCAATGCTTTGTATAGTGTTGGCAGTACATTGCATTCTTACCTCTGCTCTTGAGATGCTAAATGCTGGATGTTTTGGTTCATCGGAGATACTTTTGTAACTTAAAGTCAGATTGCATGCTAAAGTAGGAAGCTTTTTTATGTTGCGTATATTCTAGCCTCTATCGGAAACAGCCTTTCTATCTTCGTAGGGGTATGGTCTGCGTATATTCTACCCTCCCCAGACGTCACTTTGTGGGATTTCACTGGGTGGTTGTTGTTGTTGTATACTCTAGCCATTTTCTTAAATAATGCTGAAAATGGTGCTGATGAGGAGAAATCTACAGTCCCATAGTGGTTGCTAAGATTTCCTTTTTGATCAGCGCCAGATTGCACACCTTTTGTTCTTTCTGAAGATGTATATTTTGCATATCAATTGCATAAGGGTTTCAGATGCAATTACAATGGCCTTAAACTGCTTTAGTCATCACATTTAAGTTTTAGATTGGATGTTTAAATTCTTTTATATGGTAGTGCCAAATTTTGCAATTTTATTTTCTCACTTGTAAGTCTAGTGAGCCACTCTCTTGGCTCTAGGGCCACCCTTCATCCTATGAGTTACTTCCTCTGCTCTGAGCCAAATGCTAACTACTCTTGCTGCTCTATGCTCTCTACACCGAATACTTAGCCTGCCGAGCCACTATTTTTCTTCCACCTCACATTTTAGCTTGTTTGTTGCTTTAGGCTCCTCAAAAACTAATTGAGTATACAAAAAATAGGAACGGAAAATAGAAAAGAATTCAGCTCACTTGTAAAACTTAGATTAGGTTGGACGTAAAGGCGCTTGCGGATGTTAGAGATATGCAATGTACTGCAATCGAATAGGAATTTTGAAGTTGGTTTATAATGGTTTTGGACTATTCCAAGCATGAAATTCAGTTCTGGATTGAACATTCAGAAACACCCCACAGTTCTCTCCTCTCCTTACTATGCTCTCCCATCTTCCTTTTTATTATGGTTTTATGGTGGCTTTCTTTGTTCTTTCGAAACTGGTCTTGTTCGGAACAAATTGCGTGTATTTCACTCTAACACTGGTATTTTGGAAGCAGAAGTGGTGTGATGAATGTGACTTCGATGCATTTGAAGTCTCTCAGGAATTTTATTAGCAATTAAGCCACAGGGAAGATGGAATTTTCTGGTTTGCAGACTATGACTTTAATAGGACATGAAGATCAAATATCTGGTGAAAAAACATGTCTTTATTTCCTAACCCCTAAATCGTTAACAAAAAGAATGGGAGTGGTGGATGACTAGTGATTATTAGCACTCCTAGAAAGCTTCTCATTCCAGAAATTCCAATGCTACTGCACTCGGAAGCTACACTAGGGATTGTATCCTGTATATTGTCTCCAGGATGAATTTGGAAATGAGTGGAATAGTCCAAGTTCATTAAAGATCCATTTGAAACAATTATACAAGGTATTTGGGACATTAATATATCTCGAGCATTTCTTCTTGTGAACTGATGGTTTTTATTTTTTGGCCCTCATATAGAGAAATATTTCCTCTATCCTAGTTCTTTTACTTTATATCCATACAGCCCATGCTAGTCTCTTTAGCGTTTGAGGATTGCATAGTCTCATTCATCTCCTTTCTCATGCAAGTCACTTGAATTTTTCTGTTGTGTGCCTTTGGTGGTCTTGCTGTATGGTGTTTAATATTAATCAGAGTTGTCTGTAGTAGTACTCGTGGAGAATTTTCCTCTTCTTGGTTTCGAAGCATTTCAAAAGCCTCATCATAGTGCTCATTTCCAGGTATATCTATTCTTGTTGCAACTCCTGGACGTCTTTTGGATCACCTAAAAAACACATCATCATTCTCATATACAAACCTGCGCTGGATAATTTTTGATGAAGCAGACAGGTATAATTATGTTTTATCACTCGATGGACATGCTCTTTGACTAAATTCATATCTTTAACCCCTCAATTTTGCATATATGCTTTATAGAATTCTGGAGCTTGGATATGGTAAAGATATTGAAGACATACTTAGTATTCTGGGCTCAAAACAACAAAAATCTGTTGGCAAGTGTAACACAAATTCACAGATTGCTGAGGTTCAGAGGCAAAATTTGCTGTTATCAGCTACATTAAATGAGAAAGTAAATCACCTTGCCAAAATTAGTTTAGATAACCCGGTGATGGTTGGGCTTGACAAGAAAATAGAGCTACAGTTAACTCATCAGGACGTGGAACCCATGGAATTTAATGGAAATGATATATTAGGAAAAAATGGCAAACCACAGAGTTCTTCAACTGAGGAATATAAGCTTCCAACTCAGTTACTTCAGAGATATATAAATGGTATGATTAGGAAGTATATGTTCACGACTTATTAAGAAAAGTATTTATTCATGTATTACCCTGATCACTTTCTGTATCATCATAATACTCTTATGGCTCTATTTGTAGTCCCCTGTGGTTCTCGGCTTGTAGTGCTTCTTGCAATTCTACAACATCTATTTGAGAAGGAATCTTCCCAGAAGGTAAAGCAATTCTTTAGTTCCAAACAAGCAATTTTGACTTGTAAAAGTGGAGATTAATTGTTCACTGGCATAAAGCTTTTTACCCTTTTTGCACGGTACAGGTTGTGGTGTTCTTTTCAACATGTGCTGCTGTAGATTTTCATTATTCATTGGTGAGTGGATTTCAGTGGCTCTCTCATCTGCAATCAGATATAGATGTCAAACAACTGTTTCTGAAATGCAACACATTTCGGTTACACGGGAATATGAATCACGAGGACAGAAGAACTACATTCCATGCTTTTAAAACAGAAAAATCAGCACTTCTGCTATCCACTGATGTTGCTGCTAGGGGCTTGGACTTTCCAAAAGTTAGGTGCATTATACAGTATGATCCTCCAGGAGAGGCAACTGAATATGTGCATCGGTAAACTCTCTCCCTTCCTGTTTAAAATTTTCGATTTAAAAATATTGGTCAGTAAATCACGTTTCAGTCCTTAAATTTTTCCACTTTATTTTACTTAAATGGTGATAGTCTGTATCCTTTATCATGTACGTCTTTTTGTGGTTGTACATATTTCTTCCACCCTCTTCCCTGGGACCCCAAGTTTCCAAGTTCCAACAAGGAGATCAAATTTCCTTAAGCCAGAAGCACTACTAAGTCTGGAGTGATTGAACACAAATCAACACCTCAATAATTTGTTTTCCAAATTTGAGTAGTGTGCTCGCCTGGATTCGTGGATTGATGTTAGTTACATCCTAATGCAGGGTAGGAAGAACCGCCCGTATAGGTGAAAAGGGAGATTCCTTATTGTTCCTACAGCCAGTTGAAACTGATTACCTGCATGGCTTGGAGAAACATGGGGTGACACTAACAGAGTATCCCCTTCAGAAACTTTTGGATAGCTTTCCGTTGTTTGGTATCAGGTACCACCCGAAGAATTTTGTTTCAGTAGACACGCATCCCTGGGTTGTTTCTCTGCAGAAAGCATTGGAATCCTTTACCTCATCAGAGGTATGAGAACTGGTCTTATTTATGTTGAAGTGCTGAGTTTCCTTTTTGCTTCGTCCGTTGTTGTAAATTTCTTCAGCATGGTACAACAAAGCTTGCAATTCATTTCATTTTGACATACCTATCTGCAGTTTGAAGTCAAGTTTTTAATTTTTCATTAGTTATGAAATAAAAGAGGCTTCTTATTTTCTATTATTTTCATCCTTCTGGTTGATCCTTTGCCTATGCTGTGCTAATGTTATTGCTAGTTGACATTACTACTACAAGTTAAAGTAAGGAAGTCTAAGGTTGAAATAACAGCTTAAAAGATGCCTATTTGGCATAAACGATCTCTTGGAACTTATTCTCTGTAGTGTGAAATGGGGGTCAGGCTTGTATAATATATTCTCCTATGGGGGCATCTGCTTCTCTTTTCGTTGTTTGTGCAAATGATCTGATTGTTGTAAGTAGTTGCACTGAAACAGGCTTCCTTTAGTTGAAGATTTAGAGCTCTATTGGATTTTCTACTTGCTTTGATTTATCTTCCTTTAGCTTAGTATGAATCCGGTCTTAAATTAATTTGTAAGAATTTCCTAAATGTCCTGATGGGATTGGTGCACTTTTGAATTGGTCCACATGCCACCACTTATGTAATACTAGTAATGTCTCTTTATGCTTTTAGAAAGCTGATATTGGTTGATTGTATTAAAAGTTGCTTAGGTCAAGTAGATACACCTCAACAATAATGCTACTTAAATAGGACAGAATAATTTCCATATTCTTCAAATGATGGATTGACTTGATGTTGTCAGTTAAAGATGAAGAAAATGGCGCAGAATGCATTTTGCTCATGGGTTCGTGCATATACTGCCCATCGTGGTGAACTTAAAGGAATATTTATGGTGAAGAAACTTCACTTGGGCCATGTGGCAAGAAGTTTTGCATTGAAGGAGCAACCATCTTTGGTTAATAAATCCCTCCAAAAACAAACAAAGAAGAGGATGAGAGACCAGAAGCAGAAAACTGTATCAAAAAAGAGGAAAGTTGCAAAAAGATGATGTGTAATGAGGATGTGAAACATTTGTTGTCAGATGAGCTTGCCAAATTGGATACGATATGTACACAAGATATTTCTGTCTTGCATCTGCACTTGTCCTGCCTCTCTCTGCCAATGGGGCAAGTAGTCTGATGAGCTCTTAGATATTCAGTTTTGCGGAGGAAGTTAAAGCCAGTTCTATTTGCTCTGACCTTGAGATTGTGTCCTAGCAGCTTGCAAACATATGCCCTTTCTGGTGAGAATGTATTATCAGCTGTGTTTTAAGAAACGCAGTTCTAACTCTAAGCAAGGGCATTCATATTATTAGCATTTTAGTTATGCTAGCAAAAGTTTTATATACTCTAGGAAGTTTTGTACCCAAAATATAAATATTGAGCATCTTCTCAACTACATTTTAAGCAGTAATATGATATCTGTATTTACTACTACTAGGTGTATGCATGGTTTGAGTCCCTTCTTTTTTGGTCTAAAACCAAAATGAGACCAATTATAGCAGATTAACCAAGAGCTGGAAATTTCATGCTTCTCGTTTGTTGGTAAATTTAAAATTCCCCTTTGATCATTTTTATGGAAAATATTAAAACAAAACTTATGAACAGGGAGAAAATAGAATATATAGAAAATGGGAAAAAAGAAGAAGAAGAAGAAGAAGCTAATAGCTGTAGAAATTGGAATCATTAACTGCTTACGAATAATGTCCTATTCCAATTCAACAGTAAGATGGATATTTGTCAATGTAAAATATTAATAAGAGAACCAATTCCTTCAATCATGAAAACAGTGTTAATTGAGAAGTAGGACCAGTTTATATTTCAAAGAAAAACACTTGTAAACAAATGATACATAATGCGCAATTTTGCTTATGTGGGGTTAATTATTTGGACATTTATTTCGTATATATAGAAAAAACCGATTGGATTAGTTGTGTTAAAAAGCAAAACCACAGAAATAGTAATCGATGGAAGGAAGGAACCCTACTTATCCCTTCACTTTTAATACTTGAAATTTATGAGTTGGTTGTCTCGAGTTATGACAAAACGGCCTTAATGAAGTGGGCCCTTAATAATCCTTTCGAGTCAGTCAACTAACACAAGGCCCATTGGACCCTATCAGTCCATAAAAAGCATGATGAGGTGTGGAATCCACCCACGTCACGTGAATGTTAGGCGATGGACCCAGAGAAGTTATAGTGGGCCTTTGTCCATTAATTGGGAGGCCGTGCACTTCGTTTTTGATGGGGGTTACTGAAAATTGGCAGGGGGAATGAGGAGATGTAACCTAATACAATATACAGTCGAGTCAGTCAGCAGCAGACAATGACATCCAGGCTCCAGCTAATTAAACCTTTTGGTTTTCATCCCATCTACCCCCGGCACTAAGGGGCCCTTTGCTTACGGAATAAAGTCATAC
>JACEIK010004900.1:44009-76323 GCA_018107945.1 Datura stramonium
GTTGGCCGGAGGCTGTGTTTACAGCCGTTATATAGCCCTTTGTTTCCAGAAACCTGAGATAGAGCTAGTCAGGCACCAGATGTGCCTAGGCCCACCAGTTGGCTGTCCAGGTCCTACTAGGGACCAGGTGCCAGTCATACCCCCAAGGCGGGGCGTGACACTATATGTGTTATTTATTAAATTGATAGATAGCAGGATGCCGCATTGACAGATATGATTCTCACCTTCTCTCCAGTACAGTTAAGCTTAGTTTAGATTCTGAAATCCCAGCCAGTCTTAGCCATCTTCTGTTATTCAGTAACTATCTGTATTACTATCTATTTTCAGTTATGTTTAGTTATTGCGTTGCATACTCGGTACCAGTGGTACTGACACCCGATTGGGGGCGCTACATTACTTGCCTGTAGGTACTCATAGACGAGGAGTCGATCCCTCGTAATTTCAGCCAGCTCACAGAGTCATCAGCTCCTGTCATCCGGAGCTTGACAGCTAGAGGTTTATTTCTCTTTTTTTGTATAGTATGGGTAGGACGGGGCCCTGTCCCGACCATCTTATTATTATTCTTAGAGGCTTGCAGATTATTTATTCCATGTGGTTAGTTGTACCGGTCTTGTGAGGTCGTGTCTATGTTTTAGTTTGTTTATGATGGTCGTGTGGTACCTTATTCAGTTAATAGTTGGTGGGCTTGCCGGTCACAGAGTAGTTTAGCATTTGATTCAGCGTTTCAGTGAAACTAGTCAGCATGGTGGCCTTGTCGGCCCGCATAGGTTCCTTTATACTACTATTGTTATGGTTAGCTGTTGTTGTCTTACAGGTGGCTATAGGCCTAGTCGGCTGGAGGCTGTATTTACAGCCGTTATATAGCCCGTTGGTTCCATGAACCCAGAGTTAGAGTCAGTCTGGCACCAGAAGTGCTTATGCTCACTAGTCCAGCAGTCCAGGTCTTAGTAGGGCACCAGGTGCCAGTCATGCCTCCCAAGGCGGGGCGTGACAGATATCCTTTATAAGCATCGTAGTCCTGCACTCCTTGAGGACCATGTTCGATACTCCATTAACGAAATTGAACATGCGAGCCCTTGGCTTGCTTACCATCTCTGGAGCATATTTAAACAACCTTTTAAACTCTAGTGCATACTCTTCCACCTTCCGATTTCCCTGTTTCAAGTTCATGAATTCATCCACCTTAGCCTCCCTAAGCTCCCAGGAGAAGAATCTGTCTAGGAAGACTGTAGTGAACTCCTCACATTCCACCGGTTCTTCTCCCACTGATCTCCCCTCCTTCCACTGTTCGTACCAGTTCTGGGCTACCCCTTTCAGCTGGTAAGCAGCCAGGTCAGCACTCTCCGAGGAGCTAATACCCATAATTCGAGTGATCTTCATGATCTCATCCACAAACTCCTGTGGTTCCTCTCCCATCTTAGATCCATGGAAAACTAGAGGGTTCATTCGGGTGAAGTCCCGAACTCGAGCAGTTGTTGCGAACCCATTAGAATTGATCGGAACCACCTGCTAGTTCATCTGGTTAGTGACTGTTTGTGCGAGCAGCTGGATGGCCGCTCTGAACTCTGTGGAGGACACTGTGTCGTCCTGAGGGGCTTATGGAGCTGGTGGGGCAGGTCGGTGAGCGTTGTCAGCTATTCTTCCGTTACCACGTCGTGGAGGCATGATTTCACTGAAATCAAATAAAGAACGAGTTAGGAGAACATTTCTAGAATTGAACTTAGATGCACGATAAGGAGTATGAACAAAGGGGAGTTTTCCTAATAACATCTCATAGCCTCCCCGTCATAAGTGTGGCATGCTTCACATCCATGAAAAGGACTCTAATCGACGTGGCTTTCAGACATCCAAGAATACTCTAAACCTAGTGCTCTAATACAAATTTTTTCATGCCCTGAGTCTATACCCTAGATGAGACACGATACTTGAAGTCACAAGTAACCCCAAGTCAAACCATGGTATATCATAACACTGGCATTATGAGTAAAACATAGCGGAAGATTTAAAAAAATGATAAAATATTTATAAAGAACTAAATCATAAATTTTTAATACAACTGAAACAAAGCTAAAAGTCTGAAACTTTGTTTGTGTCTAAAAGCCATCTATCTGATGAGTTGCTAGGACAAGCCCCCAGCTAACTCTAAATCTAACTAAAAGAAATATAATTGAAAAGAAATAATCCTCGTCATCGAAAAATGAGGACTCACCACTGATGACGCTAAAAACTTCTAGGCGAGATCTGCTAACTGAGTTGAGACTGAGAACCTGCAGTTGTATCATAAAATGATACAGCATAAAAGGTATGTGTCAGTACTTTGAATGTACTGAGTAAGTGGGAGAAACCATAACACGAAGAATAAAATAATTGAACTGTAAAGACATATAATGACCAACTGAAATGCTGAAACTGAATAAATTAAATAGACTAAAACGATCAAAATGACCCTGTTGATGGTCAAAGACATGCCCTAAATCTGTGATACCAATCTGAAGTACTGTATTGAACTGATCTAAACTGAGTACTCTAAAACTATATTAACTGAGCTAATATAAGACTGAACTGAATGAACTAGTGGGAGAGTCTATAACCGACATATAACCACGTGAGCTAGACATGGAGTCCGATGTATACACCCCATTGGTAGGACCTAATATACCTTGCCAGGGTATAAAGGCATGAACTGAGTGATCACAGGTCTGGGGCCATGAAGCCAATAAAATATAACCTACGGTGGCAACATAGTTTTGTGAACCTGGGTGCACTGGAACCCCGGTCCGCTCGGTGCTAAGTCCTATTCCCACTAGATAGTCCTAGACTGGCTACTAAGCTGATAGCTCAAAATTGGGGCCTAATACTAAGTCATGAATACCTATCTAGAAGTACCCTATGAGTCTTATCGGATCTGATTCTGTAACTGGTGTTCTAAGACTGGTCAAAGCTGTTTTTCTGGAAGCGTCGTAACCGTCTAAAGAACAAACAGTAATCTAAAGCTGGGGTCCTAATTCTGGTCAGAGCTTCTTATCTGAAAGTGTCATGACTGCTAAAGAACCACTAAAATCTGATACTAAGTCTAATATGTTAATTGGGAGGCATCACGGACACCTCAAGAATTAACTGTAGTCAAACTGATCAGCTGACGTTTCTGGACAAAATTGAGTCTAATAATCTGACTGAGACTGGACATGTAAATATCTGAGTAAAATCTCCACATACACTAATAATATGGGGATTTCAAACTGTTAGAACCAAGCTACAGGGAAACTAGTTTAACACGCAAGATCCTGAATTCCACTGAACTGATACTTAAGGCTAAATTATTCCACAAGATACAATTCTCATAAATATCTATAAATAGGGAGTAATAAGCAATTAAAATCATGAAAAATATACTACGCGAAATTTTAAAGATATAAGTCTGACAATCTTCTACATTTTGAATTCATAGGGCTAAACTGAAAGAGGCAAATAGCGAAGATTTTGGGGACACAAGGGAAGAGTTATTCCCTTGTTGAATTCCCATATACCTAGTGAAGAAATTCAGAGAAGATCCCTTTTGAATCTGGGAGGAAGCTGATTGCCTTAGTTCTAGCCCTGAGAGTTTCCGCATACTGAGTCTAAGTGTTGAGAGAAGGAGTAAGAGGAATACGTTAATCACCCTTTTAACTCTCTCTTGGACGTGCCCAAAATGACGTAGTTTAGAGTCTAGGAGTTTAGAAAATTACTAAAAAGCCCCTAAAAATCTCACAAAAATATCACCTTGCCAGTCCCAATGAGGGACTGGACGATTTGTGGTTACGAACCACGACTCATTGTCTGCCCCGTCACCTACACATGAAATTGTATGCTGATAGTCACCATGAGCTACTCAATGACCCTTTACCACTGACCACGACTTGTGGTCACCTCCCGTCGTCATCACTGTCGAAAGCATCCTGGGGTCACCAAGGGCGACACCATGACTCATAGTGTCCCAGACGAGTCGTGGTGAGGACTCGTTAAGTGCACTACCAAATTTCCCCAGTCTCCAATTAATTCTTGACCACGGATCACACTCGTGGGGTTGATTATGACTCGTGGTCACCCCATTTTTAAAATTTTCTACCAAGTTCGGACCCTTCTCCACGAGTCACTCCATGACTCGTGGACTACCCCACGGGTCATAGGATAACTCGTTCTGTGACCTGGTGCAGAAAATTCTGTTTTCCCAGTTTGAACTCCTAGGTCTAATCTTAGGATTTCTGGTGCATTACATAACCAAACGTTGAATAAATCATCAAAGAATTAATTTAAGAACTATTTATTCCTTATTTCTCATTGAAGTTAGGATAACAATCCCGAGTTATTTCAACTCGGGATTAATTATCCCAGAAATATTGTTTCCCAACAAAACGACCCCTATGTTTGACAAGAGCAAAAAATATCCTATTGATGATTTTACTAAATATCTCAAAGAGAATGAGATTCTCTCACAGTAGCAACCTTAAGCAACACCACAACTTAATTACTATAACTTTTATTAATTTCAAAGTCTTTAATATTTGGATACTAATTAATCGACAATTATTTAAGAAAAAATATATTTTTATCTATTGTAGAGTCTTTTAGTGAAGGACGAAAAGTTCAATAAAAATTCTTAAGGATCTTCATTCTTTTATATATATATATATACACGCTCATTTTTAATTCATTTTTCACCTACGATATATATTTTCATTTAGAAGTTCTTGTGTGAGATTCCTGTTTAGCTGCATACTAGCCAAACAACAGATATTGTTGGAATACAGGCATATGTAATGGAAGCAAATAATTCAGGATCATACTTGCATATAATATAGACTACACATAAATACAGATTTTAATCAAACATAAAATCGATACTTATCTCTTAAAGCGTGATCGGGAATCAAACATATTGAAACTTTTTCACAAATTGTCCAACTCGTTCTCCAGGTCTGTGATCTTCTGCTATACCTCAAAAATCTCCGAGTAGAAAATACTTATGTGGGTAGGTACTGCTTCTTAGAAAGGTCAAAAGTTATTCCTTTTATTCGATGAAGGAAGAGGATCCTATTTATAACCACACTTTTAGGGAATAAAACCCTATTCCCAAAATGTATAGGATTCTTTCACTCCAAGTAATGGTAGAACTTTTCTTCTGGAAGACTTGTTTATTTTAATCAAAATTTTGTAGAATTTTACAGTTTACTTCTTATAAAAAATCGGTTTTTTACTTTTCAAGTTCATTAATTAATCAAGCATAGTAGGGACTACATATTTAATTAGTGAGGCTTCTAATTGTGGTATTAATTCAAAAAATAAATGAATTAACCTACCATAAAAATTACAGATTATTTCACTAAAAACCCGTAAATGCACTCCTCGATATAATTTAAAAATTATTTATTAAATCTTATTTAACTCCTTATGTTAAGATTATAGGTACAAATCAATCGAATTAAACTTCTGAATATTTAATTTATTGATTAATTTAATCATTTATTCAAACGCCTTAACTTATTTCATGTGATAGATACAAAATTCACTTGTAGGATTTTCACATGAAAATTTATAAGCAATCATAAAGGAGTAGCATCAATCTCAAATTCAAGACATGAATTTCATCAACTAATTATTATTTCACAAATGTCATTTGTCGTCATCCAACCTATCGAAAATATTTTAACACACAAAAGATCGAGTTTCCCCCTTTGATAGATCAAAGTAACAAACAAATTACATTGATCATAATAATTATATTAAGATTAAGAGTATAAGCACATTTAATGATTTATAGAATTTATTTTTATTAAGTCAGATAAAATAATTATCTCTACTTGGTTCATTCAATACATATAAAATATACTAGTAGAAGAAGTTGGAATTCTATCATTCCCATAATTAAGATAAATTATATTTAATTTTGTGCTATAATGGAACTGATGAATTTGTACAATTTTAATCTTAGATTATGAACTTATATAAACTTTATACTTATAAGAACCGATGATTTGTCTTTCATGTATAAGCTAGACTCTATACACTAAATCATCTATTACATAAGTAAAGGATACATCGACAAATATGATCTATTTAAATCTTTATTAAAACTGAATAAATAATTATTTTATAATAAACATTATATATAAACACATGGTTAATAGTACATAACCCATGGTTTATAGTATATATTACAACAATCTCCCACTTAGACTTTTAACCGTGATAATTGTTAGAATTTACCATATTTAAATGCATGGTTAATGATATATGCCCCAACAACCTCCCACTTAAACTCTTAACCGTGCATCTAACTTTTATAAGCATTCTTTATACACGACTAGCAAAATTTTTAGCCAATAAGCTCTTTGAAAAAGGAACTTTCCAAGTTATTTTCTAATGCAACTTCGTCTAATAGTAATCCATCGCAACTGACCAGTTCTATATTAGTATATTCAGGGATTCTAACATGAACCTCTCCCAAGAGTATATACCGAACCGATTTAGGCTATCATTCTCTCACTATGACTAAGTACTATCACTACTATTGTCTCATTATAATGTTCTTGAGTCTTAATATTTTCTTCATTACCTTTCAGTAAGGAAATATTAACGACTCCATATAGTGTTATTTGCTCAACATCAGTCCCATTACTTTGAGATAGTGAGTTTCCTTACATCTATTAATATTTCTCCCACTACATAAATGTAATGGAATATCAATTCTGACTCCTCGGTTAGTTGTCCTTGAGCTTCTAAATTTTGAAATGACTCATTTATTATTTCTTTGCTTAGTTCTTGTAAAACTAGTTTACTTCTAGGAACATGTTTTATTAAAATAGTTCTTTTTCTAGAAATCTGGCATTTTGTATTAACAATTCCCTTATTTTCTTTGGGATAATAAAATAAACCTTCTTTCGTTTCCTTTAGATATCCAATAAACACTCACACATTCGTTCTTAATTCCAACTTATCTGTTTTTTGTTTCAACACATGTGCTAGACAACTCCATATACGAATATGTCACAGACTAGTTCTATAAGTGTTAAAGGTACTGACTTAGAAGGAATTAAATTAAGAATGTAGAAATATCCCTTCACGAAAAAAGCATAAATAAATAAGTCAATCATTAATCTTATCACATCCATAAGAGCCCTATTTGTTTCCTTTTCTGCACCAACCTATAGTAGAGTACCTGATGTAGATAATTGAATTGAAATCCCTCTGTCTGATAAATGCTTAATGAACTCTCTAGAGAGGTTCTTGCCACTATGATTAGATCGCAGTGACTTAATATATTTTTCATGACACTTTTCATCCTCCTTAAGTACCTTGACTATTTCAAAGCTTTCAGACTTACGGAGCATCAAATAAATATATTCATATCTTGAGTAATCTTCTGTGAGTGATACAAAATACTCAAAATCACCTCTTGCATAGATGATCATTTGACCACACAAATCGGAATGGATTAATTCAAACTTATAACTAGCTTTATTTCCTTTTAAAAGTAATATACTTTAGTTTATTTTTTCCTTCTAAATAGGACTCAAAAGTTGGTAGTGTTTTCTCTTTCAATCAATCTTTAAATCAATCAGTTAACCAACTTCGAAGTTGTATCCAGAATAAATGACTTAAAAGCTGGTGGACTAGTTAAGTTTCATTCAATATTAAGGAATATTTTCTCTTATGGGACAAATTAATATTACTCCGTTCAAGAGAGATATTAATAATAAAGAGTCCATGCATTTATGTACCATAAGAGATAAAAGGTTTATCAAGTTCAATAACATAAAAGTTATAAGAAGAATAAATTGAATATCCATCAATGAATTGTTTAGTAACTGAAATTAAATTTTTTCCAACAAAAGGTACATATATGCATTC
The DNA here is from genome assembly GCA_018107945.1 of Datura stramonium. Lineage (NCBI taxonomy): Eukaryota > Viridiplantae > Streptophyta > Magnoliopsida > Solanales > Solanaceae > Datura > Datura stramonium. The sequence continues at coordinate 51,897 of JACEIK010004900.1, forward strand.
TTGAAATTAATGTCATATCTTTGAGGAAAAAAATTCTTGAATAGTAGTCAGAGAACCAAATAAAGTCTGTTGGAAATCCTAGATATAACATATTAAATAGATCATAATAAATCGATAACCTGAATAATTAAATTTAGACCGCATTCATCAATATATATACATACATGCATCTAAATAGTAACTTTTATGAGAAAAATATTACTCATGCAATGTATATAAATTATGCAATATTAATACAATTCAAAAAGAAACAAAATGAACTCGGTTGGAGAGTAAATTGTTACCTTTAATCAATTATATATAATTATTGAACACTAGTCCATTGATCCAATGTGTAACTTAGTTGGAGATTTAATACAAGTTATAAATAACTAGTGATGAAAAATAAAGTAATTGATCATAATGAGTCTATTTGATGGGGAAAGATAACCAATGTCAACATGTAAACACATTGATGTTATCAATAACTAGTGATTTTATCTAGTGCCAACCCACCATAAATTTATCTGTTACGGAGGAAGACCTAAAGTCAAAACATAAATTTATCATCTCACTTTCCATATGAATTAATATCGATCACCACTTTACATGTCCATATTATAATTTCAAAATTGACCCAACATATAAACTCAAATGGAGAGTTAATACATGCTATCAATTACTAGAAATTTTACCTAGTGAACTTGTAATTAATTTATCCGTTATGGTGGAAGAACTAAAGTCAACATGTAAATTTATTATCTCACTTGTAATTAATAGTGGATACCAAAAAAATTGATTCCTATCACAACTTGAACACAAACAGTTTATAAATGGTACATTGAGAATATCAATGACTTAATCAAATAAACCGCTTGATGAAGCTCATTGTTAATCATAATTCTCAATCCACGCATAATATAATTTCACATGAAAATAAAATAAGAATCTTCAATGATCCCAAATAAATAGATCACTCTAGTAGAAACTATTTATTAATCATGAATTCTTATTCAAATAATATAATATGCATGTGAAATAAATTAAAGTAATGTATCATCGAATATTAAAATAAAAAACACACCACATATATATATCTAAGCATCTTGAATAGTAGATTTCGATGGAAAAAGAACTACTCATCCAACATACATATGTGATGTCAGATTATTCACTCTAATAAATTAAAATTAAAGTTAATTCAAATGGAGAGAATATTATTAATTTAAGTCAATTGAATATCATTATTATCATCTCTAGTTCCATTGATCCAACGTAACATAGATGGATACTTAATACAAGGTATCAATAACTAGCGACTAAAATACAGTAATTAATCGTAATGTGTCTAACCGATGAGGAAAGAAGACCAATGTAAATATATAAACTCATTATATTAGTGTTATATGTTAATGGAGACCATAGAGATTGAACCCTATCACCACTGGTTGAAAGAAAATAAATTTTTCATAATTTTAAATTTTTCAGAAAATAGAAAAATATCAAAAAACCCATCAAAATGACTCCGAATGACCAAAAAGCAACGTTAATCAATACAAAGTAGTGAGTATTGTTCAGTGGGTCGTTTCTAATGAACTTTTCAAATTTTAGGTCAATCAAAGTTTGTAAAATTTTCGATCTCCAAATCTATGACCAAAATTGGAAAATAACCATTTCAGGTGATTTAAGGGTAAAATAATATGATCTATATTATTATCATATATCAATTCATGTTAAATCATCGTGTGTAAGAATGTGCCAGATTTAACATAAATAAAAATGATATAAAGAATAGTATTTTAAGACTTCATCAAATTTTAATCCAAAAAACTACCTAAAACCCATCTACACGTACGATCTTAGAATGACGAATACAACATTGATACTATAAAGTCGTGAGCATCATTTACCGGGTCATTTTCGATGATCTCATTTAATTTCAGTTCACTCGGAGATCATGAAATTTATGACTGCCTAACTATGACCAAATCTGAAATAATCATTTTAGGAAAAGTTAAGGATTAAAATAGGTTGATTTAAGTTTTCATTCTCCTAATTATCCATAACCACAAGGTGTACAATGTGTGTTTTCTTCTGGCAAGACACACAACATCACCTTACAACAAATTGTCCTCTTGATTAATATAAATGAGAATCCAAGATATTATGTTTCTCCCTTTCGAGTTAAAATTCAAATATTTCTTCTCATAAATTAATTAAGTGTTACTAGTATCCAAAGATAAATTTCCTTTCGGTAGATAAAATACCGCCGTTAGCATCTAATTTATAAATTAATATATTGAGAAATTCTAATGACTCAAATAAATAGATCATCTTTGCAAATTCTATTTATCAAGCATAATTTTGAATTCGTGCATTGATATAACATCACATGTATAAAACTATTAAGAATTTCAAATAAATAAACCACTTTGATTGTAATTATTTATTAATCATGAAATTTGTAATGCATACAATGTTATATCTACCGAAGTAAGTAAGAAAAGCAAGGTTCCCATATAATTCAACACAAACAAAGAGCAATGGAAAAAAGAATTCCCATCAGATCTTTTCAATCAAATAACAACACACCTTCTGTCACTACCCGAACTGTAACACGGGACAAGAAACCCCGTAAGGCTCCAAGTTGATCCATGGAGTAATCATAGCATAAAACATAATGATATAAACATCTGACAAAGCATAACTGAGAGGAAACTAACTCTGAAATACAAGATTAACATTCAAAGACATAATCTAACAAAACACAATACATTGATTGAATCTGGTTACACATGTTCGAAAGCATCTACTAACTAACAAGTTGATGGGACAGGTCCTCAACTAACTCTCTAAGTCTGAAACTGAGCTACAACTAAATTAGATCATTGACCTCATCCTCGAGAGATGAGGACTCACCACAATCTGCTGAGATGGGGGAAGAAGCATATCTATCCGGAGGGCTGGGTCTGGATACCTGAATCTATATCAGAAAATGATATAGCACATAAAGGCGTGCAGTTAGTACTTAGAATGTACTGAGCATGCGGAGAAAAATGTAAACAACTAAATATGCAATTATACAATAAGGAAATAACAAGGTACATCGACATAACTGACAGAACATGCAACAATCCTCTTATGAGTCACATACACATATATACATGGAAATTTTATATGGATATCATATCTTGAACATCATTTAACTCATGCATCAGGGTCATGTTCTGAACATTTAATAAGAGCCGAAGCTGAGGCTAGCATCACACACTGTGCTAGATCAATACTGGTAATTGAGTTTGCGTCCATTATATCATATTTGTTATAAACTGAAGTCTGAATCATACAAAACTGAATCATGCTGATACATAACTAAGGGAATCATTCTCCACTATGGAGAGTCCCAACTGAGCTATAGAGTCACTCTCTTCTATGGAGGATCCCACCTGAACTAGGGAGTCACTCTCTGCTATGGAGGATCCCGACTGAACTAGGGAGTCACTCTTTGTTATGGAAGATCCCGACTAAACTAGGGAGTCACTCTCTGCTATGGAGGATCCCGACTGAATTAGGGAGTCACTCTCTGCTATGGAGGATCCCGACTGACCAAGAGAAACATTCTCGGCTATGGAGAGTCCCTAGCTAATTAGAACATAAGGAGTACTGATCTGGCATTATACATGTGGTCTATGCTACTACAGCTAGTCAGAAACATGAACATTCATTATTTTCATCATACAACATTCATTTCGAATGGATTAGGGCTACTATCTACTAACAACAAGCCCAACAGTCTAAAATATCAAGCTCATGTTTTATCATTATAATTCATATCGTCATGGTGCCAAATCAATATTTCTTTAAATGTCTTACATTAGTGAGAATCTATAGATTCACATCATGCATTACACTTCCATAACATTCAAGTTCCGAGTTCATATCACTCAACATGTATCATAGAGTTATTTATAGTCCATAGGTCCAAATTACACTTTAGTGTAGATACATTATTTCACATACTTAGATTTATGGAAGCCCATACACTTAACTCATACTTTAAGCAGTTACAACGAATTCATGGAAGAAGCATAAATTTTTATTTCATAAGACTCATTTCATAATTCACTCCAATTCATAAGAAATATGCAATAATTAGGCCATTATCATACATTTACCTCATAACCAACCAGCTCCATCGAAAATATAATGAAAATACATGTTTTACTTTCAATTGATCAAGCTCATACACTATGATCTCATCTCAACATATTTAGCAAATAGGATATTCTAATCATTAGGGAATTCTTACAATCTTCACTATTTTATACATGGATATGAGTCATTAATTCAATTAATGGACAATAAAAAAATCTCAATCATTATTCAAGCCATCTCATGAAGAACATTCTATAGCCATGCATTTTCACCATATAACACATAATTCAAGATGTTCAAATAATTTCATAATCACAATTAGCTCATAATCCTAGTGGGCTTTAAAATTCAAGAAGACATAGAAGAAATGACCCATCAATCAAAACCTTATGTCATACTTTTCTAGAATATTTGAAATTGAGTTTTTGATAAAACACTTTGAGGCAAAAGTATGGAAGAATATCCTTTTTAAAAACCCGCATACCTGCTTCGAAGAATTTCCCACTTGAACTTGACCTTGAATTCTTTGAAAAAAATCCCTTGAAGAATCCTTAGTCTTGAAAGAGAGGAGGAAGAAGGCTTTGAGAGTTATTTGATTTAGAATGAGGGTTTAATATAGTACCCCCTTAAAAATGTCTCATACCATACTCAAAACGACGTAAGAAGCATAGAATTTTATGAAAAACCCCTGGAAAAACACAGAAAAAATCGCCCTGCCAGTCCCCACGAGGCACTCCACGAGTTTCTGGGTTAGGCAACGACTCGTGGGACAATTCGTGGAGTGCACTATCTAAATCTCCTTTTTCTTCTCTTTTCTCCCCACGGGTTACTTGACGAGTCGTCAGGTCAACGACGACTCATCCCTCCTTCGGTCTCCACTATCTCAGAACCTCACTAGAAATTTCCAATCTTCACCCAAAGGCCAACCTAATGAGTCGTGGGATTACCTAATGACTCGTTGTCTTCCATGGACACTAATCCAGACTACACCTCTTGAATGCTCCCCAAGGGTCTGACCACGACTCGTGGGGTCACCTAACGAGTCTTCCCCCAACTCGTTCTGTGGAAAAATTTTCACCTTCTATCTGAATTCTTTCTTTAAGCCTGGAATCTAATCTTAGAAACATTCGGGGTGTTACAATATCTTCCCCTTGGGAACATTCATCCTCGAATGTTGACTAACCATACTGAAAGGATAGGGATGGAACTGAAATTCCACAATTAATCAATCACAGCTAAAACAATGGAGCATCTGACCTCGGGCTAATCTTACACATCAGAACTGAATATCCAAATTGAACATGCATGCAATGGCACAAGAGAGACCGAAATACATGAAACTAACATGGAACTAGATAGAACACTGAGAAGGATTCTTCCCCTTTAACTGGCACTGAACTAATACGGACTGAGCCTTCGCTCTCAAATCACTTTCTATTACATGGTTAGAATTCATGATATCTGGTCTGACTGCAATTAAAGGTCTCATTAGCATGAACCATTCATGACACCCATAACTGGATGCATACATGAAATAACCTAAGTCTGCTGAGCTACTAAGCATCTTCAAGAGTCTGTGTTCGAGTTGATCATACTGGGAAACATGAATTTTAACACACGTAACTAATTCATAACATGAAGATGAGCCTAAAGGATTCGTAACGTAAGACCAGCATTGTTGTCTGAAGCAGTTATCTAGAAATTCTGGGAGTCTGTGCATAGGGATGGGCATAACCTAACTTCAACTGAACTACAAGAGAAATTATTTGAACCTGAAAGGATTGACATATCATGTCTTTTAGGGTTAGGACTCCCCTACTATCATATTCAAGATCCTACTAGTCTCACATACTTACCATCTCCCCCTTAGATTAAAGCCATCATTCTAAGGCTCCTGAATCTTTCTTGAGGTCGGGGCTAATTCACTAACTCCTAGTTCCCCTTTCACCTCTAAGCATCACTATAAGTCTTACATTAACAGTTATTCACATCACACATCGACAACCTCTTCTCAACAACAACCACAGAGCTTCTTGTTCAATACTAGGGTTCTGGGGCTAGCAACATACAAAGTGTTATACAAGATTCACAACATACCTGTGGCCACTACTGGCGACTTTCCCTTATCCTGGTGTGCTTCTACGACATAGGAGCAGTTTTGACGACATCCACCACCCAAGCTAGATGATGCACCCTGCTGAAATGAATGGGCTATTGGCGCTACTGAAGAGATGGTCGAGGATATACTCTCTCCTCGCTTTGCCACTGTGCAATCTCAGTGCTTATGGCCCGATTAGCCGCACCAAAAAAAATTCGATCTGGCCATACATTCTCCCAAGTAGTGATTTCCACAGCTGATACATGTTGGATACGTAATCTCCCTTACTATAGGTTTGTGCGGAGCACTGATTGTCGAAAGTGCGGGGGATGATGATTTCTGTTGGGCATGTGAGCGGTATCTACCACTCATCCTTGGCGAAGAAAAGTCTGATTCTCCTACCCTGGCCCTCTTAGCCACTATCTCCTTTTCCTTCACCTGCCTCACCTCCATTTGTTGAGTGAAATCACCAAAGGTGGAAAGTCTATATCCCTGTGCAATATGTCAGTCCTGAACTATTTAACCAAGGAGTCTGACACTCCATTCATGAACCTGCTCACCCCGGCCCTCTGGTCGGCTACCATCTCCGGGCATACTTGGATAACCGGGTAAATTCCAATGCGTACTCTTGAACTGTCATGTCATTCTCTTTAAGGTTGATGAAATCTGCCGCCTTAACCTCCCTCAAGTCTCTAGGTAAAAACCTATCCAAGAACGCAGTCTTAAATTTATCCCAACCTACAGGGCCTGCTTCGATTCCTCTACTGCCCTTCCACTAACAAAACTATATATGTGCGACTCCTTTTAGTTGGTAGGAGGCTAAGTCTGCGCTCTCAATTCCCTTCACTCCTATGATGTGGGTGATCTTATGAATCTCTTCCAAAAACTCATATGGGTCCTCGTCTACCTTTGACCCCAAAAACTCAAGTGGGTTCATCATGAGGAAATCCTTACCCTTGTCGCCGCTACATTCCGATTCTGGGGATCATGAGCCAATACTTGCTGATTACGCTGGGCGTTCATGGCCTGTGCCAACATATTAAGGGTTGCACGGAACTCGACATAAGTAACAACAACAGCTACCACTCTAGTATCTAGATGGCCCCGTTTGAGGTATTATATGGTAAGAGGTGCAGATCTCCCATCAAATGGTTTGAGGTTGGTGAAGCTACTTTAATCTGGAAAGACTCGGTTCATGAAACTATGATGAAAGTACAGCTCATCCGAGAGAGATTGAGAATAGCCCAGAGCTGTCAGAAATCTTATGCGAATGTGAGGAGAAGAGAGTTGGAGTTTGCTGTGGATGATTGGGTTTACCTAAAAATTTCACACATGAAAAGGGTAATGAGATTTTGAAAGAAAGAAAAGCTCAGTCCGAGATATATGGGACCCTACAAAATTCTAAGGCAAATTAGCATGGTAGCTTATTAGCTGGAATTATCTTCAGAATTGAATCTATGCACCCAGTATTTCATGTGTCACTATTGAATAAGTGCATTGGTTAAGAGGTCCCAGTCCAGATCCTTTGACCGTCAAGTTCGTAAGCTGAGGAACAAGGAGGTAGCTTCGGTCAAAGTCTTGTGAAGGAATCAGCAAGTTGAGGGAGCTATATTGGATGCCGAAGCAGATATGTTGGCTAGATACCCCCATTTGTTCCCTTCCAGCTCAGTCTCAGTCTAAGGTATCAATTTCCTCCTCAAAAATTGCTTTCAGTTCGTATGTATTAGTTTCTTTCATGTAAATGAATATGAGTATGATTAATGAACTCAGTTCATACTTGTGATTCAGTTCAGAGGTAGTTACTCCTTTAGTTTTCAGTTTTCTTAATTAGTATTTGTGTACAAAAATTGCCATTCTATGTATTCCTACGTGTTTTCCAACATTCGGGGGTGAATTTTCCCAAGGGGGAGATATTGTAATTCCCCAGAAACTCAAAGACTAGACCTGAGAATTAAAACAAAAAAAAACTAGAAAATCTGCACTAGGTCACAAAACGATTCATTCTGTGACCCGTGGGAGGTGACCACTAGTCGTTAAGTGACTCGTGATGGGGACTTTGGACTTAGTTGAAAATTTTGGAAAAGGGGGTGACCACGAGTCATGGGGTGCCCCGTGGTCAATATTTGACTAGGAGTTTGAGAAGTTAGGCAGTGTACCCGATGGGTCCTCAGCATGACTCGTTTGGCGTACCACGAATCGTGGTGTCGCCCGTGAGTCCAGGAATCTTTAGGTAGTGTAGGCTATGGGTGGGTCACCATGAGTAGTTTGGAATACCACAAGTTATGGTGTCCCCCGAGGTGACCAGTATGGGTTTTAGGCAGTGTACCTCACGATTGTGACCACGAGTCGTGGTCACTGGGCACGACCCATTAGGTCCCTCAGGAACATCGTAGAGCTTCTCTTAGGAACTTTCAGAGTAAGAACTAGGGCATTCCACTTCTCAGGTCCTCAAGGAAATTCTTCAGATTTCTCCACCAGGTATATGGGAATTAAACAAGGGACTAGTTCTTCCCTTGTGTCCCCAAACTCCTTCTTTGTTTTCTCTATCAGTTCTAGCCCTAACACTATCGAATGTGATGAAATTATCTATCAAACCTCGCTTAAATCATGTGAAATATCATTTATGTTAATTGTTGATGTTTTCTAGCTGTTTGTGACTACGTTGGTTCTTATTCCTATAATGTGAAATCTAGTCCTACTCTTGAATACAGAGAAACTACAATCTTGCAATAGTGTTTCCATATCCAAATTTTTGCTTGATTCTATCAGTGTTGGGAACTCCCATGTTGTTTATTGTAGTGAAAATCAGTTAGATTATTGTCAGTTCAGTTTTAGTTAAAATGCTAGAATATCCAGTGTTAGTCATAAATGTCAGCTGATCAATTTGGCTACAGAAATTACGGAGGTGTCAGTAGTACCTCCCAGTTATAAGAATCAGACTTAGAACTCAGTTTTAGTGGTTCACTAGGCGGTCATGAAACTTTTAGATAAGAAGCTATAACCAGCCTTAGAACCCAGTTACAGATTATAGCATGTTCTTTAAATGGTTACGACGCTTCCAAAAAAGAAGCTCTGACTAGTCTTAGAACATAGTTCTAGAATCCGGTCTGATAAGACTCTCAGGGTGCTTTCAGAGATGTATCCCGGACTAGTCTTGGGCCCTAGTTGGGAGCTATTAGCTTAGTATTCAGTCTAGGGCTATCCAGTGGGAGTAGGACTTAGCACCGAGCGGACTGGGGTTCCAGTGCACCCAGGTTCCTAGAACTACGTAGACACCGTAGGTTACAGTTTTATTGGCCTCATGGCCTCAAACTCTTGTGATCACCCAGTTCATGCCTCTATACCCTGGCAAGGTATATTGGGTCCTACCGATAGGGTGTATACATCGGACTCCAGGTCTAGCTCACGTGATTATATGTCAGTTATAGACTCTCCCACTAGTCTGCTCGACTTAGTTTCAGATTAGTTTAGATCAGTACATCAGATTTAGGGCATGTTCTTGACCATCAAATAGGGTCTTTTAGACCATCTCAGTTATTTCATTTATTTAGTTCAGTAGCTTCAGTTGGTCATTGCATGTCTTTTCAGTTCAACACTTTTATTTCTTGTGTATGGTATCTCTCACTTTTCAGTTCAACACTTTTCTTTCAACTATTTAGATTTGGAGTCAGCTGGGTGCTTGTCCCAACAACTCATCAGTTGTATTGTCTTTTAGATGCAGATTTGGTTTTTTTCAGATTTGTAGTTTTGTTCAAAATGTTTTCAAACATTATGAATCAACTTCATTCTTATTAATGTTTATATTCTTGCTTTAAATATCCGTTGTATATATTTATATGTTTACTCAGAATGCTAGTGTATGATAGACCAGGGGTTGACATGGGCTTCTTGTGAATCAAAGTACCGTGTCCTGTTCAGGGTGTAAGCTCAGGGCGTGACAGTAGTGATTATGGGGAATTCATTCCCCAACCCCTCTAAGTCAAATAGCTTCTCAGTGGTGAATGACCTCCTTGTTAATATGACATAATGAGCTTTCATGTTGGTTACACAAAATATGATCGCCTCCCTAGTGGTTGCAGAGGCTGAGGGTACTTTGGCCTTCCCCTTTCCTTTTCTCTTGGATGAGTAAGGGGCTTTTCCTGTGTCAGCATACTTGGAAGACATGATGATTCTGCAGAAATAATGCTACTGCTAAAAGCTACAATTTTTTGTGTTTTTGATAATATGAAAGTAAAATAAACAAATAAATTAAGATGAGGAATAAAAATCTACAAGTTGGATGACATTATGTTGAAATATCAAAGTCAACAATAGGACACACCTGTGCTGTACCTACGAAATGTAGGTGGAGACCCACGAAGCACAGGTTAGTCGCAGGAGTGAGGCAGAAAACTAGGCCAACTGGACTTGCACCTGCGCTGAACCTGCATTTTGTAGGTCTTGATCCATGACTCATAACTGTAGCACAGGTGTGTGGCAGTTGCCTGAAGCCTCAATCCACACTTGTGCCTCAGCTTGCGTTTCACAAAACCCGGCCTACAACTCATAGGTGTATGGCAGTGTCTAACATCGAAGTTTCCAGTCCAAATTACTTTCCAAGCACTCACAGAGCTTTACTTAACTCATTCATATATCACTTCTTTACCTACTTTAAGCAGCATAAAATAATAAAAATAACATTTCATTAAGAAAGACATCAACCTATCTATCATCGGGAAAATCATGCATATCAAGCACACGGGGTTACTCAAACTTCACCCCCAACTAAGATTTCAAAACATAAACTCATATAGAAACTTCATGAAAATAAACAACCAAACTCACATTATGATTTTTACTCTCCCGCCATACCCACAATAAATAAAATTATTGAAAAAGTGAAGAACATAAAATTGGAAATGGGGAACATGGGTTAAGAAAATTTTGAAATTAGCATGCTTTCCTTAGTACTAATCATTCTCAAATACAAAAAAGAACCAGAATAGTGACCATACATACCAAGTGAGCAGAGAAAGAGGAAAAGAGATTGTGAACTTGAAAGCATTTTTAATAATGGTTAACCCAAAAAACATAACTTCTTTTGCTTTAGTGAAAGTGTAGGGAGAGATGGTGAGGTGAAGAAAATGGTGAAGGAAGGTGGGTTGTATGGGTGGAGGGAAGTTGAAGTGATTGGTGGGTTTAATGGGTGGTTAATGGGGAAGATGAATGTTCGGGAAAATGGTGTCATGGGGAATATAGAGGATTGATTCATTGAGGGGTTATGGAAAAATGAGTGGAAGTATTGGGTAAGGTGAAAAGTCTAAGAAAACATGATTTTTGGGAAGTGAAGAAGAGTTTCAAGAAGATGGATTGGCCATGCATCGAGTTAGTCAATGGGTTTGTCGATATTTAAAATGAAAGCACTTAGTTGTACCGGCGCTAGACCTGTAATTGCAAGTGTATACCTTTGTTTTGCAGTTCCAAGTGCAAGTGACCCTCATTTTTCCCAATGATCTTCTTATGAACTACTCTTGACTTGCGTTTCGCAGATTACCATTTGCTTTTCACATGTGGTTCGCAGTTCATCATCCTTTTGCTCATTATTTTCCTAGGTATTCTACCTATGGGTTGCGTCAGACCTGCGTTTCGTGGGTTGGAACCTGCATTTCATAGGTGAGGCACATAAACCCTTATTTTCTTCCAATATTTCTCGTTCCCTTATGCGCTTGGGTTGCGCTTCACGTATGAGTACCTGCATTTTGCATGTGTCACGCAGGGCTTGCCCTATTTTTCTTCTTCTTGATTCATCATCCATTTATCCTACACAAATCAAAAACAATATGCCATAAAAGCATAAAAATATGAAAAACACTTAGGTTGCCTCCCAAGAAGCGCCTTATTTAAGGTTATGGCATGACAGAAACCTCACCAATTAGCAATTCTCCAAAGGGTGATCATCTGAATCAACCTCAATCTCACAAACTTCTTCTTGCTCCTCCTCTTCATTGAGGACCGCTATCTCTTTGCATACATCCGGGGGCTTTGTAGGTTGACATACATTGAAGGTGACTTCATCACCACCTACTCTAAATTTCACCTCCCCTACCTCCACATCCACCATTGCTCTACCTATGGCTAGTAATGGGTGCCCCAAAATGATGGGAACCTTGATGTACATGTCACAATCTAATATGGCAAAGCTGCCTGAAAGGATAAATTTGTCCACTCGGACCAAGATATCTTCTAAAACTCTCACAGGCATCTTGATAGACTTGTCCGCCATTAATAGCCTCATAGTAGAAGGCTTGGGAGTTCCCAAACCTAACTCTTGAAAATGAAAACACGCATCAAATTTATGCTTTCACCATGGTCACATAAAACTTTTTTGAAAATGCAAAATCCAATGGTGCAAAGAATCATAAAAGCTCAAGGGTCCTCTCTCATGGAAGTATGTTTGCTCGCCAACACTGCACTCCAATGATGTGTCACCTCTCCAGTGCCCGCATCCACCACTTTGTTCTTTCTTAACTATTCCGTCATAAATTTTGCATAGCCCGGTATCTGAAGCAATGCTCACCTATGGTATGTTTATGGACAACTTCTTAATCATCTCCATAAATTTTTGAAATTGGTTGTCCTCCTTATTTGCTAATCGCTAAGGATAAGGAGGTGGAATTCTAAGATCTTGACCCATTTCAGTTGAATCCTCCTTGGTTTCTTCCACCTCAACAACCTTTTAAGTGTTAACATCAATTCCCTGCTCATCAAGTTTATAATACCCCAAAAACCCTAAGATTAGACTCGAGGGTGCAAATAAAGAAAACAAGATTTTCTGCACATGATCATAGGATGAGTCGTCCAGTGACCCGTGAGGTGCACCATGAGTCGTTAAGTGACTCGTGGTGAGGAGGGTGGCCTTGGTTGGATTTTTGAATTTTGGTTTGATCACCGGTGAGGCCACGAGTCATGGTCAGGACCACAAGTCGTCAGGTCACTTTTGGCCAGAGGTTGCCATGAAGTGGAAGAGAGTTAGGAAGTGTTGGACAGGACTTGATTACCACAAGTCGTTGGGTGCACCACGAGTTGTGGTGTCCCTCATGGTGACCCTCAGAGGTATAATTAAGTGTTGGCCATGAGCATAAGACCACGAGTCGTGGTGTTGGGGATGAACCGTCCAGTCACTCATTGGGACTGTCAGTGTATTTTTCGCTGCGAATTTATTAAGGAATTTTTCATAATTCGTAAGTTCCTAAGGCCTAAAGTACATCATTTTAAGCTCAGTTAAGATTGTTTTAAGAGGTTTTAGCTCATTCTAAATCACTACTCTCTATGCTTGCAAAAATAGAAGGTTACTAGAGGTGATCAAGGCTAAAATCCATCAATTCTTCTTCATTTTCCTTTGGGCATTCAAGGAATAGTGTAAGATCAACTTACTGTCACGACCCAAACGGAGGCCCGGATCGTAGACATGTGACAAGGGACAGCGAGAGACCCCAAGTCGACCCAAGGCATAAGCATACATCTAACTCAATATATACATACTGAAGAATCAATGATACAAAATCAGCGGAAGTCAAACTCAACATAACATCAAAATAAGCATCCAAAGGTAAACACATACATAAGTATGAAAAGCCTCTAATTTGGACGAGTTGATGGGACAAGACCCCAACTAACTCAACAACACTGAAGCTGAAAATACATAAGGAAACTGAAAGTCTAGCCCTCAAAGGATGAGGACTCACCAACCAAGTAGGTGCTAACTCCGACAACTGATTATGAACGAGGACGAGCCTAGGAGCTCGGTCCTATATCATAAAATGATACACCATATAAAGTATGCAGTCAGTACGTGGAATGTACCGAGTATGCAGGTAAGTAAAACAGCTAAAGTAAAGTAACTCATTTAAATCATTTCATAAAATATCATAAGCTTTCAAATTCAGGAGGGAGGATTGCATGCATTCTTTCTGAAATCATAATCTTTTTATAACATGACAATGCATAATTTCATAACATCATAATTGACTCGAATGATTCAAAGCTAAAATATGACATTTATAAGAGAAGCTGAACAATGAGTGAAACCTTGCTTTTAGAACATGCATATTTAAAATAATAACCATGGGTAATAAATATGAAAAGCAGAATCACATAGACAGTGGGAGACTCATCACTTAACCGACATACCATAATAGAGCTTACATGGTCCCAACTATCACACTCAAGTAGGCAGAGCCGTACAAAACCTTGCCAGGGCTAAGGACGCTACCATGATATTGATATCAAGCTCATGGGCTATTAGGGACGGGGATAGCTCACAAGGGAGGTCCGATAATATAATAATATCAACCTACGTTGATGCGTAGTTCTGGGGCATAGGGTGATCGATCCTTAACCCGCTCGGTGCTAGACTCTTCTCCCAAAAGATGCAATGCTCTACATCGTATTATAACAAATCTCAACAGTGAAATCATGCATAAACTCAACATTGTATGAAACGAAGCTCAACATTGTCATTTGACAAAGCTCAATAATGAAACCATGCATAGAACCGACATCGTATGAAAATGAATCTCAATTATGAATCCATGCATATGACAAGCTTTATTTCGAAAGTTACCACAACCTCAAGATAAGTGGGAGCATTTACTCCAAAACCATGTGGTAAGCGTACTTTATAGTACACTGCCTTCCTGATCTCCTAGGCTCATAACGACTGACATGACAACTCGTTAGGGGTGACCACGACTCGTGGTCACCAGTCGTCAGGTTCACTGCCTCAACTCATCACTTCACACTTATATCACCCCATGACTCACACCACGAATCGTTACCATACCCAACGAGTCATGGTCAGCTTCCGTTAAGTGCACTGTCTTGCCTTCTTCTATTTTCCTTCTCCCTTACCCCACAACTGGCCTAACGACTTATGGTGTTTGACCACGAGTTGTTCCCATGCCCGTGGGGACCCCTTTTGCTCAAAACTTCCCAATTCTTTGTTAGATGGTCAAATTAAGATCACTATAAGACTTGATATGGCTTGTAATGTAGGCTTAAGTTTGGACATGATAAAGATGGAAGATTTTATGAGTGACTATCCCTTCCTTGGCACTACATCCACTGGCTATACCATTTTCCTATTTCACCCTTCATTCGTTTTGTCTTCTTTTCTTTTCTTTTTCCCATTTTAAGAATATTTACATGGATGAGGTGATTTTTCACATTTTTCAACAATTTCAAGCTCTTTTGAATTTTTTTTTCTTTTTCAATATCTTCAAATTTTCAGCTTTTTACTTTTTCACCTCACCACACCTTACTTTTCACCATTTTCTCTCTTCTTTCTTTTCTTTTCTTTCCTTTTCTCCAACTCCCACCATTTATGCACCCCTACTCTAGCCACCCTCAACTTAAGAATTTTGCTTATGTTGAGGTTCACAATATGCAAGGAAGGACCAGGGCCAAATAGATTCATTATAACCAAATGGTATTTTCGTCATTCCTAAGTCCTGAGGTCCTAAACTACGTTGTTTTCAGCTATGAATAGTGATTTTTATGAGGGGTAACTTCATTCTAAGCTATTCCTATTCATGCATGCAAGTGCAAAAGTCTAGAGAGGTGATCAAGTTCAATTTCTTCCAAGTTCTTCTCAATTCCTCATTGGGCAATCTAGGGAGTTGTAGAATCAGTTCTTCTTAGGTATATAGGGTTATGAAATAGTGAAATTGTTAACATGCATGCCCAATTCCTCTCTAATTCATGAAATTCTATTGATAATTTTATGGGGTTTTTATCCCAATTCTTATGAAATCCTTATGATCTATCTATGTGTTAATTCCCTCATGTATAACTTCATGTGTTTACAAATCATGGGAAGATTTTATAACTATTTAAATTTAAATTTTCTACAAAACTATGACAATTAAGTATGTTTCATGATAAATCAAGTTATAATTCTACTTCGAGTTTAATGTTCATTAACCCATTACGATTTCTGACTTATGATATGATTTCTCTCAAATACTCATCATGAATTTATGAATATCAAGTATATACATGTTTTACAAGTATACATGAACTTCATGATTTTTGATGTATGATTTATGATTATGGCCGACTCACGGGCCTTACTTTCATGGCTAGTTCACGTATTTCAAGCATGCTTATGATTACCATGATTTTAACTAGCCTATGAATCTCATGTATATTATCCTATCAGCACTATATATGTTGTGGGATTAGTATTTAACATCGAGTAGACCTGTGGTGCAAGCATACCCCGAATCTCAGAACTACGCGCCAACATAGCCACAATCGGACCTCCACGATACTATCCCCTTTGCCCAAATGGGCCCTTTGTTGTGATATCATACCTATTTCATGGTTCTACCCTTGGTAAGGTACGACCTCCCTCCAGACTAGGGGTTCACAAGTCAGGCTCCATGTGCTCATATGGGATATTCGGTTATAAAAATCTCCCACTGTTCCTCATGATTTATGTATGGTTATGATTATATACTTTGGCTCAATTAATGTTTAATAAAGCTTTTCTCCTATGATTATGATTATGACATTTACTAATGTTTTCAAAATCTTGAGCCTTACATTTGCATTATGATATTTATGTTATGATCATGTTGTCCTACTCTAATGAATTTTATGTAGTTTAACTGTCCGTTGTATTTACCTTTCATACTTGGTGCATTCCACTTACTGACAGCATACTCGATTCTGTATCGTTTTATTATACAGGCTCCAATCTTCAGACTTAGCCCCATCACTAGCCAGTTCTCCGTTGTTAGCATCCAACTTCAGTGTTGAGTCCTCATCTCTTGAGGACCATTGTCATGTATGAAGTGAATTCCGGTTCTGATGTGATGTTATGATTAGACTTCCACTATATTTATTATGTTAAGTCTTCCACTTTATATGATTGAGTTAGATGTATGTTCATGCCATGGGTCGACTTGGAGTCTCTCGGGGCTCCTTGTCCTGTGTCTCGATCCAGGCCTATATTCGGGTCGTGACATTTAGGAATTAGGAGCTTAGAAATTATGAAAACGCCATTAGTGATTCGTATGCAAAATTGACACTTCTTGTTACAATGATCCATCCAACGAGTCGTTGTAGGATACAATGGCTCGTTGGATCGTCTGTTGTTCCCTGGGGCATTTTTGGAACTCGGCTTATCCCTCACCAATGATTGAAAGGATAGGTCATTACTCGCCCCAATGGGTCGTTGCACCTGCCCATTGTATCTGAAGCACTTCCGGTCTTCTGTTGAGGTTCTAATGAACGATTGCTCAGGACAGATTGTTGTATGAAACAACAACCCGTTACTCTATCTGCTTCTTCTAGGGGAAGCTCTTTTACTCTTTTGATTCTCTAACCGACGACCAGACACGATGAATCAGTACTTGGAACAATATCTCATCGTATCTTCTCATCGTCACTAACTCAGACTTGGGCATTTCTCGATCCCCATTGAACGACCACTTAGGACAACCCATTGGATCTTCCAATGAGTCATTGATAGGCCCATTGCTTACTGGAGAAGTTCTGAATGGGGACTTACCACGAGGTTAAAAAAGGCCATTGTTCCTATAATGACTCATCCCCTGAGTCGTTCAATGATTCTGGTGCAATCTTTCCTTATTTCTCTTATTCAGCACTCGAGTCTGATCCTAGGGACTTCCTAGGTGTTACATTATCTCCTTATTGGGAACATTCATCCTCGTATGTAGACTGACCATACTAAAAATCTAGGGAAGGAACTGGGAATAGACTTCATAAGTAAAAATCATGGATTTCATACATGGGAAATTTATAAATATTCATTCTTGCTAGATCTCTCATCATACTTGAAACCATGAATCATAAGCATGACTCTTCATAAGACTTGCATAATAGGTCATAATTTCTAATAACTTGAATCATGAATTTATAATCAAATTTTACATAAAATCTGCCCATTAGACTTAAAACTATCTTTAGAAAATGAGGGGATTAGACCCATAGCATATCATAGATAATTTCATAAAATTGGGTTAAAAGCCTATAAATCCATATACTTGAATTAGAACTTGAATTCATGATCTTGAGGAGAAATTTAGGTATGAGAGTGAAAGGAATATCTCATTCGTAGCCCTACATACCTGGGTGAATTGATTCTAAAATTATCCTTGAAAACCCAAGAGAATTGGCGAAGAATCGAGAGAATTCTAGCTTGATCTTCAAAGGGAAACTTAAAACTTTGCATGCATGGGAGTCTAATGATTTGAGATAGGCTAAACCTCCTTAAAAAACTCCTTGGGCTTAAAATGATGTAGTTTACGAATTAGGAGCTTAAAAATTACAGAAACACCCTTAATGATTCACATGGATAATGGACACTACTAGTTACAATGATCCATCTAATGAGTCATTGTAGGATACAACGGCTCATTGGATCATCCGTTGTAACCTGGGGCATTTCTGGAACTCGACTGATCCCTCAGCAATGATTGATAGGTTTGTTCGTTGCACCTGCCCATTGTATCTGAAGCACATCCGGTCATTTCCTCAGTTTCTAACCAACGACTGCTCAGAATGGGTCGTCGAAAGAATAAATGACCCGTTACTCCATCCGTTGTTTCCAGGGGAAATCCTATAACTCTTTTGATTCTCTAATTGATGACCAGACAAGACGAGTCGTTACTTGGAACAATGGCTCATTGTATCCTCTCAACGTCACTGACATGGACTTGGGCATTGCCTGAACCCTGCGGCATTCAGGAAGACACATTGGATCTTCCAATGAGCCGTTTCTAGGACAATTGCTTCTGGAAAAGTTGTGATTGGGGATTACCACAAGGATTACAATGGGTTGTTGTTCCCTACAACTCATCCCTTGAGTCATTAAATGACTCTGGTGCAATCTTTTCTAATTTCTCTAATTCAGCCCTCGGTTTCGATCCTAGGGACTTCTTGGGTGTTACACAATTAGTATCCATCCAAGGACGAATATTCCCAAGGGGAGATAACGTAACACCAAAAAATTACACAAGGTCAAAACCCAAACTTGTAGTAGAAACCAACAGAAAAATCTACAAATTACCTTAGAACATGTCATCGTACAACCTGTTTGATGGTTCCACAAGTCATGGTCAGACTCATGGTAGGCAGTCAGCGGAATTCTTAGGACCTAGATGTAATTACTCGTGTGACGAGTCATTGACAAGTGACGACTCATCATGTTCCTGTCATAAGAAAGTAGTCCAGAACTTGCCATGTTTTCCCCAGAACCAATGTGTCATAGGATGACTCGTGGTTAGAAGTGATGAGTCGTAGTATGGGGTCGTTGGATGAAGTTCAAAGAAGGTGCAAGACTGGTCCACCAATTCACAAGTCATAGGATGACTCATGGTAGGTAAAGACGAATAGTGATGAGCACCCGTTGTATGAAGATCAGAGAAGTAAAAATCAGGTCCAGCTTGTAACGAATGGTCATCACTAGTCATGGTGATAAACAACGACTCATGGTGTGAGTGGTGACAACCGAAAAGTAGTTTCTAAGTGCGATTTCGTAATGGTATTTTCATAATTTCCTATGCTTTTAACTCTTAAACTATGCCATTTTGGTATATTTAGAAAGGGATTATAGGGAAATAGTCGGTTTTACCCTCTCATTCTCACGTACACTCCCAAAAAACATATGATACTAGCATCAAATCTTATTAATCCAAGGTTAGGGTTCTTCTTCAAAGCTCTAGGATTAAACCACTAGTAAGGAAGTCTTCTTCTCCAGGTATGTGGGACTTCAACAAGGGTTCCCTTCACCCTTTTTTTCGAAAGAATTTCAAAAACCTGAGCATGTTTATTACTCTAGAACTCAAGTCTTGGGGTTTTTATTCCATATTTGACTTCCCCCCACCTTCTCAATGTTTCAAGGTTTTCATGAGAAGCATTATCTGATAGTCATGATTATATTCCTACTTTGTATAGTGTATTTCCATAACCTTGATATTAGCATGTTTTTAGGGATTTTGTTTTATGAGCTAGAATTGTTTTCAAATAGCATGGCCTTTCAAATACACATGATTTTATTGTTGATTTGTGTATTTATTCTTTACAATATCATCAGCTTTATCAGTATCATCAAAATTTTAAATTTTATCAGGTCCTATAGACTCTTAGGAAACATTCAAATAAAGTAGTTTTTGCTTAGTCTTTGGACATCAGATTTCGAGTTATCGATATGTATATGTACATATATTCATTTGGGATTAGTACTTAGCATTGTGTGTAGATACAAATAGTAATTGGGTTAAAACCCTATAAATCCATATACTTGAATTAGAACTTGAATTCATGATCTTGAGGAGAAATTTAGGTATGAGAGTGAAACGAATCTCTCATTCATAGCCCTACATACCTGGGTGAATTGCTTCTAAAATTATCCTTGAAACCCCAAGAGAATTGGGGAAGAATCGAGAGAATTCTAGCTTGATCTTCACAGAGAAACTCAAAACTTTGAATGCATGAGAGTGTAATGATTTGAGATAGGCTAAACCTTCTTAAAAAACTCCTTTGGCTTAAAACAATGTAGTTTAGGAATTAGGAGCTAAAATATTATAGAAACACCCTTAATGATTCACATGGAAAATGGACACTACTAGTTACAATGATCCATCTAATGAGTCATTGTAGGATACAACGACTCATTGGATCATCCGTTGTTACCTGGGGCATTTCTAGAACTTGGCTCGACCACAATCTCTAGAGCGTATTTAGACAACCTGGTGAACTCCAGAGCATATTCTTCCACAGTCCTGTTTCCCTGTCTAAGGTTCATGAACAGTGCTACCTAGGCCTCCCTAAGCTCTCTAGGTAAAAATCTATCTAGGAAGGTGGTGTTGAACTCCACCCACTCCACCGATCCTGCTCCCGCTGGTCGCCCCTCCCTCTACCGTTCATACAAGATCTGGGCTACCCCTTTTAGCTAGTAGGCAGCCAGGTCAGCACTCTCGGATGAGCTAACACCCATTATATGGGTAATCTTTCTGATCTCATCTATGAACTCTTGGGGGTCCGCCCCCACCTTAGATCCCTGAAATGATGGAGGGTTCATTCGGGTGTAGTCCTGCACCTAGCAGCTGTTATGGACCCGTTGTTATTAACTGGAATCACCTGTTGGTTCACCTAGTTGGTCACAGTTTGGGCGAGTAGCTAAATGGCCGCCCTGAATTCTGCGGTTGATACCAAATCATCCTGTGGTGCTGCCGGCACTGGTGGAGCAGTACACTGGGCATTTTCGGCCCTCCTTCCATTGCCACATTGTGGAGGCATAGCTCATTGAAACGAAACAGAGCACAAGTTAGGAGAATGATTTGAACTTCAATGCACGATAAGGAGTATGAAATAAAGGGAAGTTTCCTAACGACACCTCATAGCCTCCCCGTCATAAGTGTGGCGCGCTTCACACCCATGAAGAGGACTCTACTCGATGCGGCTTTCAGACATCCGAGGATACTCTAAACCTAGTGCTTTGATATCAATTTTGTCACACCCCAAGTTTACATCCTTGACGGTACATGATACTTGAAGCCACAAGTGACCCCAAGTCAACCCCTTGTCTATCATACATTGGCATTTTGAGTAACACGAAAAAAAACATGCAACAGATATTTAAAGAAATAATATAAATACTTGAACAAGGTTACATATTTAATAAAATCAATCTGATTTTGAAAACAACTCTACGTCTAAAAGCCACTAGGTCTGAGGAGTTGTTGGGACAATCCCCCAGCTAACTCCAAAGATAAATAAAAAGAATGAAAGCATAACTAAAGCGAATAAGCTCCGTCCTCAAAGGATGAGGATTCACAAACTAGATAGCTGAGTTCTTCGGTAAACAATTGGCTAACGAGGCTGAGACAGTGATCCTGCAGGTGTATCATAAAATGATACAGCATAAAAATATGCATCAATACTTTGAATATACTGAGTAAATAAGAGGAACATAACACAATAGGATAAATAACAGAAGAAATGCTAAAGTGAAAAAACATGCAATGACCAACTAAAGTTACTAAACTGAATAACTGCGATACTGAGGTGGTCTAGAAGACCCTGTCTAATGGTCAAAGCACATTTTAAGTCTGGAATACTGATCTGAACTAAACTGGATTGAGACTAGACTGAACTGAAATTATCTGTGATATGCTTATGGGTCTAATCCCCTCATTTTCTAAAGAGAGTTTTAAGTCTAATCGGCAGATTTTATGTAAAATTTGATTATAAATTCATGATTCAAGTTATTAGAAGTTATGACCTATTATGCAAGTCTTATGAAGAGTCATGCTTATGATTCATGATTTCAAGTATGATGAGAGATCTAGCATGAATGAATATTTATAAATTTCCCATGTATGAAATCCATGATTTTTACTTATGAAGTCTATTCCCAGTTCCTTCCCTAGCTTTTTAGTATGCTCAGTCTACATACAAGGATGAATGTTCCCAATAAGGATATAATGTAAGACCTAGGAAGTCCCTAGGATCAGAGTCGAGTGTTGAATAAGAGAAATCAGGAAAGATTGCACCAGAATCATTGAACGACTCAGGGGAGGAGTCATTGTAGGGAACAATGACCTATTTTAACCTCGTGGTAAGTCCCCATTCAGAACTTCTTAGTAAGCAATGGGCCTAGCAATGACTCATTGGAAGATCCAATGGGTTGTCCTAAGTGGTCGTTGAATGGGGATCGGGAAATGCCCAAGTCTGAGTTAGTGACGATGAGAAGATACGATGAGCTGTTGTTCCAAGTACTGATTCATCGTGTCTGGTCGTCAGTTAGAGAATCAAAAGAGTAAAAGAGCTTCCCCTAGAAGAAGCAGATAGAGTAACGGGTTGTTGTTTCATACAATAATCTATCCTGAGCAGTCGTTGATTAGAACCTCAACAGAAGACCGGAAGTGCTTCAGATACAACGGGCAGGTGCAACGACCCATTGGGGCGAGTAATGACCTATCCTTTCAATCATTGGAGATGGATAAGCCGAGTTCCAAAAATGCCCCAGGGAAAAACAGATGATCCAACGAGCCATTGTATCCTACAACGACTCGTTGGATGGATCATTGTAACAAGAAGTGTCCATTTTGCATACGAATCACTAATGGCGTTTTCATAATTTCTAAGCCCCTACTTCCTAAATGTCACGACTCGAACATAGGCCTAGATCGAGAAACAGGACAAGGAGCCCCGAGAGACTCCAAGTCGACCCATGGCATGAACATACATCTAACTCAATCAAATAAAGTGGAAGACTTATCATAATAAAAATAGTGGAAGTCTAATCATAACAAAACATCAGAACCGGAATTCACTTCATACATGACAATGGTCCTTGAGAGATGATGACTCAACACTGAAGCTGGATGCTAACTCCGGAGAACTGGCTAGTGACGGGGCTAAGTCTGAAGATTGGAACCTGTATAATAAAATGATACAGAATAGAGTATGCTGTCAGTAAGTGGAATGCACCAAGTATGAAACATAAGTAAAATGGACGGTTAAACTACATAAAATTCATAAGAGTAGGACAACATGATCATAACATAAATATCATAATGCAAACGTAAGGCTCAAGATTTTCAAAACATTCGTAAATCATTCATAATAATAATCATAGGAGAAAAGCTTTATTAAACATGACTTGAGCCAAAGTATATAATCATAACCATACATAGATCATGAGGAATAGTGGGAGATTCTTATAACTGAATACCCCATATGAGCACATGGAGCCCGACTTGTGAACCCCTAGTTTGGAGGGCGTTCGTACCTTACCAAGGGTAGAACCATGAAATAGGTATGATATCATAACAAAGGGCCCATTTGCGCAAAGGGGACAGTATCATGGAGGTCCCATCGTAGCTACATTGGTGCGTAGTCCTAAGATTCGGGGTATGCTTGCACCACGGGTCTACTCGATGTTAAATACCACTCCCACAACATATATAGTTTTGATAGGATAATATACATGAGATTCATAGGCTAGTTAAATCATTGTAATAATAAGCATGCTTGAAATACGTGAACTAGCCATGAAAGTAAGGCCCGTAAGTCGGCCATAATCATAAATCATACATCAAAAATCATGAAGTTCATGCATACTTGTAAAACATGTATATACTTGATATTCATAAATTCATGATGAGTATTTGAGATAAATCA
>JACEIK010004900.1:99393-117493 GCA_018107945.1 Datura stramonium
TCATCAAAAGCATGTTTTTCCTACAAAACAACGCTAATCATGTTGGTTAGTATAAAATCACACTTCCGTACAATTTACATGAGAATGTACACAAATTATTCGAAAAATAAGGCAAAAGCTATACGTTTGAGTATCGATTTGGCATATAAATATGCCCCTTATCAGCTACACTACATTAGTGGTGAATTACATAAAGGGCAAGCCTATGGGTCAAGTATATGCATGAAGATATCTTTTGGGAGAGCGAGCGTGAGTGTCTCTTCTAATTAATCCCTTGTGTGCATTCAAATGATCGCATGACCAAAAGAATGGGGATCCTTATTGTGGTGAGTGGCATCATTCCTTTTTGGGGATGCAAGAGCATTCAGAGTTAAGGTGGACATGGGCCAAGGAGTGTAAATTCTAAGGCAAGCTTTGAATTTTCAGTGATCATAAACTTGAGATGCTATGTGTGTTACTTGGTTAAGCAATGCCCTTGTATTGATAAATGATTCCTTTCATAAACTTTGCTTGATAGAAAGTGATTGCCTACTTGAAACATCTTCATTGTTTTGGTCTTTTGGGGTATTTTCTTTTCTTTTTTAGTGAGCGTGGTTAGTATTTTTGGGTTTTCATAGTCCAGGTGATTGGCGAGGCCTAATTGTGAAGAGAGGTGGTATATTCCTTAATAGTTGAGTATTGCATTACTTGAGGACAAGCAATGATTTAAGTTTGGGGGTTTGATGAGTTGGTAATTTACCAACTCATTAGGCTCTAAAACTTGAATTTTTATTTCGTTCTTGAGTTGATTATTTGGATTTTATCCCTTTTTTTTTTCATTGTGTGCAGATGGCTAAACGTGAAGAAAAGAGAAAAAATGAAATAAAAAGAGGGAAGTGAGGGTGAATCGACGAGTCGCAGACGTAAATCGGTGAAACACTGGCCAAGGGCCGAATCTCACTACCTCAGAGGAGTAATGCCACCGGCGGTTCGCGATGAGTCACTGAATGATACTCAAAAGTTATGGAAAATGGCTTCAAAACCCCGCGGTTCATGGATTTGGATCAACGAAATGCCGGGTAAACCACCGGTGCTTTCGTCGGCTCCAGAACGGTGCTCATAAGGGTATAATCATCCAACACTAAAAAGGAGATGAAAAGTGCCCTACTTTTCAGGGTATAAATAGAGATAAAGTACTTTATACTCAAATAGGAGAGAGGAAGATAGAAATAGAGAATTTAAAGAGAGAACAAAAGCTTACATCACATCATCTTTTCTCCTTTAAGCAAAACAACATTCTCTTAGCTGAAAAAGGTGGATTTGGAGTGAAAATTGTAGAAAGTACTCTGTTCTATTTCCTCTTCTACTAGTAAGTTTCAGCTATTGTTGAAGATTATTTTGTGAAGTTGATTTATCTACTCTTAATATTAAATGTACTGATGCTATTTATGAATGTGTTTTTGAATTTCTTAACTATGAGTAGCTAAAATCATTAACTAGAGGTGTGTGATGATGAATACTTAATTGGATTGGGTATTGCTAGAGTCATCTTCATATTGTTCAATTAAGTGTAAATCTATTGGATTCTCTTCAATCTATTAATGAAGATTCATTGATTATGATATGGGTCTATTTATTTGTGCTGGAGAGAGAATAATTAAGCATTGGAAGAGAATCTAGCAGTGGGCATGGATAAGAGATTGTGAAATTAAGCTAGGAATAGCTGAAATTGCTTTCTCATCCCTTATTGGAAACTAATAGCTAGGAATAGTGCAGTTGCTAATCCAAATCTAATCGGGTTGAACTAAGTTGTGAGAGTCTTAATAAAACTCTAGCAAGAGGTAGTCAATAGGCTGAGAAACTGAGATTACCCACTTTCCGAGATTATTTACACTTATTGAACTTATAAGATGACCTGGCATGTCCCGATCTAGTTATTATTTCATCTACATCGCACCTCTAGTATTTCACACCCTTGTTGACAACTTAGCTGATCTTGCTATTTTACTTCACTAAATCAACCAATACAATTCTCAGAAAATTTCAACTCCCCTAATTTTATTTGTTTCTATATTAGATCTACGTGGTGCAAACTAACATCAATTTCTTAATCGACACTTGAAATTATCATTCCCTAGTCCTCGTGGGATTCGACCCTGACACTCGTCGGATTACTTGTTTTGATACTTTGTCCGTGTATATTTTTTGAATTAAGGAATATATTTTGGACGTTATCAAGACCCTGACTATTCAGTCAGTTCCAATTGTCAGTGAGTTCCCTGACGTGTTTCCCTTCCTGAAGTTCCTCCTGAGTGGGAAATAGACTTCAGCATAGACCTCCTCCCAGACACTCAACCCATATCTATCCCTCCTTACAGAATGGATCCAACTGAATTTAAGTAGTTGAAGGAGTAGCTAAAAGATCTCCTTGATAAGGGTTTCATCAGGCCCAACATCTTTCCATGGGGTGCCCCAGTATTATTCGTGTAGAAGAAAGACGGTACCCTCAGCATATGTATCGACTATCGTCAGTTGAATAAGGTCAAAGTGAAGAATAGGTACCCCCTACCTATGATTAACAACTTGTGCGATCAGCTTTAGGGAGCCAGTTTTTTCTCCAAGGTGGATCTCAGGTTGGGGTACTATGAGCTAAGGGTCAGAGAATGTGACATATTGAAAATAACTTTTAGAACTCAGTATGGTCACTAAGAATTCATAGTTATGTCCTTCAGACTAAGTAATACCCCCACAACTTTCATGGACCTGATGAACAGGATTTTCAAACCATATCTAGACATATTCGTCATTGTATTTATTGAAAACATTCTGGTATACTCAAGAAGCGAGGAAGAACATGCTAACTATTTGAGGATAGTGCTACAGATACTCAAACACTGCCAGTTGTTCACTAAGTTCAGCAAACGCGAATTCTGGTTGAAGTCTGTGACTTGGGCACATGGTCTCGAGTGAGGGTATTTAGGTGGATTCTCAAAAGATAGCAGCGGTGAAAGACTGGCCAAGACCTACTTCCCCAGCCAAATCAGAAGTTTCTTAGGTCTAGCCGGCTATTACCGATGTTTTATGGAAGGTTTTTTCTATATTGCATCCCCTATGACTAGGTTGACTTAGAAAAATGTGAAATTTCAATGGTCAGGTGAGTGTGAGAAGAGTTTCCAGGAGTTGAAAACTCGACTCACTACTGCTCCAGCGTTAACCTTGCCGGAAGGAACAAATGGGTTTGTGGTATATTGTGACGCTTCCCGAGTTGGACTCAGTTGTGTTCTGATGTAGCAGGGTAAAGTGATAGCTTACACCTCCATACAACTCAAGGTTCATGAAAAGAACTATTCGACTCATGACTTGAATTTGACATCAGTGGTGTTTGCATTGAAAATATGGAGGCACTATCTTTACGGGGCTCACGTGGATGTTTTCACCGATCACAAGAGCCTTTAGTATGCGTTCAGGCAGAAAGATCTAAATCTTCATCGGAGAAGATGGTTGGAGCTACTAAAAGACTACGACATGAGCATGCTGTATCACCCTGGCAAAGCCAATGTGGTGGCTGATGCCCTAAGAAAGATGTCTATGGGGAGCGTGGCTCATGTTGAAGAAAGCAAAAAGGAACTGGCAAAAGATATCCATAGGTTAGTTCGGTTGGGAGTGCAGTTAGTTGATACAGCTGAGGGCAGAGTAGTTGTGCAGAGTGGATCAGATTCCATGTTTGTAGTTGAAGTTAAGTCAAGGCAAGATGAAGATCCCATATTGCTCAAGCTGAAAGAGGTGGTTCTCAGAAAAGAAGTGGAGGCTTTCTGCCAAGGAGGAGATAGTGTACTCCATTACCAGGGTAGACTCAGAGACCGGGAGGTATGACTTAAGATATCAGTATACCCACATGGAGTGGGAAGAAGTGAATATGGATTTTATTACAGGTCTACCTCGTACTCATCGGCAGCATGACTCAATCTGGATGATAGTAGATCGGATGACCAAGTCAGCATATTTCCTCCCAGTTAAAACTACAAACTCAGCTGAGGATTATACTAGGCTTTATATTCGGGAGTTAGTCAGATGACATGGGGTGACCTTGTCCATTGTTTCAAATAGAGGTACTTAGTTCACCTTGAATTTCTAGAAGTCATTTCAGAAAGGACTCGGTACACAAGTTAAGCTCAGCACAACTTTTCACCCGCAGACAGATGGACAAGATGAGCGGACTATTAAGACCTTGGAAGAAATACTGAGAGCGTGTGTGATCGATTTCAAGGGCAGTTGGGATGATCACTTGCCTCTCATTGAGTTTGCGTACAACATCAGCTACCACTCTAGTATCCAGATGGCCTCATTTGAGGCATTGTATGGTAGGAGATGCAGATCTCCTATAGGGTGGTTTGAGGTTGGTGAAGCTACCCTGATAGGACAAACTCAGTTCATGAGGATATGTTGAAGGTGCAACTTACTAGGGCGAGGTTGAAAACAGAGCAAAGCCGCTAGAAATATTATGCTGATGTGAGAAGAAGAGAGTTAGAGTTTGCAGTGGATGATTGGGTTTATGAAAATTTCACCTATGAAAGAGGTGATGAGGTTTGGAAAGAAAGGAAAACTTATTCCGAGATATGTGTGACCCTAAAAAATTTTGAAGCGAATCGACAGTGTGGCATATGAGTTAGAACTACCTCCTGAGTTAGCATCTGTGCACCCAGTCTTCCATGTGACACTATTGAAGAAGTGCATCAGTGATCCAACTTCAGTTGTGCCACTAGACAGTGTGGGGATAAAAGATAGTCACTTTTATGAAGAGGTCCCAGTTTAGATCCTTGACCTTCAGGTTCGTAAGCCGAGAAACAAGAAAGTCGCTTCGGTGAATGTTTTGCGGAGGAACCATCTAGTTGAGGGATCCACATGAGAAGCAGAAGCATACATGATGGCCAGATACCCTCACTTATTCCCTTCCAGTTCAGTTCCAACATTAGGTACTAAATCCCTCCTTAGTACTCTGTTTAGTTCCGTA
The DNA here is from genome assembly GCA_018107945.1 of Datura stramonium. NCBI lineage: Eukaryota > Viridiplantae > Streptophyta > Magnoliopsida > Solanales > Solanaceae > Datura > Datura stramonium. The sequence goes on from JACEIK010004900.1 coordinate 104,384, forward strand.
CTGATCAACTCTATTCAGATTTTCCATGTGTATTCTAGCTGCATCAACTTTGTTAGCATGATTAAGTCAGTTCGGAGTCAGTTACTCCTTCAGAAGTCAGCTCATAGTCTCATTCTAGGAATTATAGCTCTTTTACTAGTTTTCAAGTAGCTTTAGTCTTCATTCGAGGAGGAATGATTCTAAGGGGGAGATATTGTAACAACCCAAAACTTTCCTAGACCAGTCTCAGACCTTGCAAGGAAAAAAATCCAGAAGAAACTAGAAAAAAATGCCTCAGAACGACTGAGACAACGAGTCGTGATCAGCTCAAACGATTCATTGTGTCAGTTGTGGTCAGTAGTGTTTGGTCTCTCAGGAACCCAAGAGACAAGGAGCGACCTATTGTGAGAAACCATGAGTCGTCTTGTCAATTTTTGGTCCCCAGTGATGGAGCCCTTTTCCAGGACACCACGACTCAACTAACAAGTCGTCGTTCGATGTAATGACTCGTTGTGTGAGTCGTTAGATAAGAACCCCAGAAACTCCTTTGAGTGATGATGAGTGGAAACATTGAACCATTGTGTCCCACAATGAGTCATTATCACCACCCGTCATGTCAAGTTTGAGATTTTTAGAAATTTTCCAGTGAAAGTAACGACTGGACACAACGACCCATTGGGTCCACCAACAAGTCGTTGTATCACCCGTTGCCAGACCTTTCAAACTTTATCGTCCAGTGACACGGGAGGAACAAATTACCCGTTGGTTCATCCAATGAGTCATAGTATCCTCCGTTACCAGATTCAGTGATCCCATCACCCAGGCAGTAGGACCAACGATCGGTCCTAATGAGTCGTGGTCTCAACCAACGACTCGTTGAGTGAACCATTGGTTCCCTGTTGGTAAGTTTTCCATATTTTACTCTAGGGATGTTTTTGTAATTTTCCACCTATTTAGTCCCTAAACTACGTCATTTTAAGTATAATTTCATGGAATTTAGAGGGATTAAACGGTTTTCCCCTCATTCCCCACATAGACTCTTAGAATATCGATCGCAGAATCCAGAATTTTTCTCTCAGAAAGAACTAGGGCTCCTTGTCAGTTGCAGAAGTTCAAGTCTTTTTCTCAAGGGATTCCTTATCTAGGTATGTGAAAATTCAACAAGGGAATAGTTCTTCCCTTCTGCCCCTAAAATCTTCTCTATTTTCTCTATCGGTTATAGTCCTGTGGATTCGAAATGTAGAAAATTGTCAGACCAATTTCTTTAAGAATCCAAGTGGAATATTTATCATGATTTTAACTACTTTATTATTCCCTATTTATATAAATTTTTGTAGATTGTATCTAGTGGAATGATTTATCCCTAGTTCTTAGTTCAGTAAAAATTTAGAATCTTGCGTGTTGGACTAGTTTCCCTGTACCTTGATTCTAGCAGTTTTGAGATCCCCATATTGTTAGTGTATGTGTAAATTTCAGTCAGATACATATTAGTCCAGTCTCAGTCAGATGATTATACTCAGTGTTGTTCAGAAATATCAGTTGATCAGTTTGACTACAATTAATTCTTGAGGTGTCAGTGGTGCCTCCCAGTTATCAGATCTTAGTTGTTCTTTACATGGTTATGACACTTCTAGATAAGAAGCTCTGACCAATCTTAGAACCCTAGCTTTAGATTATAGTTTATTCTTTAAACGGTTACGACGCTTCCAGATAAGCTGCTCCGACCAGTCTTAGAACACCAATTACAGAATCTGGTCCAATAAGACTCTCAGGGTACTTTCAGATAGGTATTCCTGACTTAGTATTGGTCCCCAGTTTTGAGCTATCATCTTAGTAGTCAGTCTAGGACTATCCAGTAGGAGTAGGACTTAGCACTGAGTGGACCGAGGTTCCAGCGCACCCAGGTTCCTAGAACTCTGTTGCCACCATAGGTATTTTTATTGGCCTTATGGCCCTAGAGTTGGGATCACCCAGTTCATGCCTTTATACCTTGGCAAGGTATATTGGGTCTTGCTGATGGGGTGTATACATCGAACTCCACATCTAGCTCATGTGGTTATGTGTCGGTTATAGACTCTTCCACTACTCTATACAGTCTCAGTTATCTCAGCTTAGAATAGTTTTAGATTGCTCAGTTCAGATCGATTTAGTATAGTTAGTTCAGATTCAGCACCTCGGATTTATGGCATGTCTTTGACCATCAGACGAGGTCATTTTGACCATCAGATGGGGTTATTTTGACCATTTCAGTATATTTCAGTTTATTCAGTTTTAGCTTTTAAGTTTTTCATTGCATGTCATTACAGTTCAGTTATTTTATTCTCCGTGTTATGTTTACTCCTACTTACTCAGTACATTCAACTATGCTGTATCATTTTATGACACAGCTGTAGGTTCTTAGTCTCAGCACCGTTAGCATATCTTCTCCAGGAGTTATCAGCTGCGCCAGTGGTGAATCCTCATCTCTCGAGGATGATGTTTATTTTTCTTTAGTTATTTTTCTTTCAGTTAGACTTTGAGTTAGCTGGGAGCTTGTCCTAGCAACTCATAGATATATGGCTTTCTGACACAGACACAGATCCAGAATTTTAGTTTTGTTTTCAATTGTATAAAGATTTATGATTTAGTTCTTCTTGACAAATGGTTTCATTATTCTTAAAGCTTCCGCTATGTTTTACTCAGATTGCCAATGTTATGATAGACCATGGGTTGACTTGGGGTTACTTGTGACTCCAAGTATCATGTCTCGTCTAGGGTATAACTGGGGAGGTGATAAACTTGGTATGAGAGCACTAGGTTTAGCATATCCTAGGATGTCTGAAAGCCGTGTTGAGTAGAGTCCTTTTCATGCGTGTGAAGTGCGCCACACTTATGACGGGGATGCTATGAGACGTTATTAGGAAAACTCCCTTCTGTTCATACTCTTTATTGTGCATTGAAGTTCAATTCCAGAAACATTCTCCTAACTGATGCTCTATTTCGTTTCAGTGAAATCATACCTCCATGACATGATAACAGAAGAAGGGCCGACAATGCTCACTGACCTACCCCACCAGCTCCAGCAGCCCCTCAGAACGACACAGTGTCCTCCGTAGAGTTCAGAGCAGCTATCCAGCTGCTCGCATAGACAGTCACGAACCAGGTGAGCCAACAAGTGGTTTCTATCAATACTAATGGGTCCTCAGCAGCTACTCGAGTTCGGGACTTCACCCTGATGAACCCTCTAGCTTTCCATGGATCTAAGGTGGGAGAGGACCCACAGGAGTTTGTGGATGAGATTAGGAAGATTAGTCAAATTATGGGTGTTAGCTCCTCTGAAAGCGCCGGCCTGGTTGTCTACCAGATGAATGGGGTAGCCCAGATCTGGTATGACCAGTAGAAGGAAGGAAGACCAACTAGAGCAGAACCGATGGAGTGGGAGGAGTTCATTACAGCCTTCCTAGATAGATTCTTCCCCCGGGAGCTAAGGGAGGCTAAGGTGGAAATTCACGAATCTGAAACAGGGTAATCGAAGGGTTGTAGAGTATGCACTGGAGTTCACAAGATTGTCTAAATATTCTTGGGAGATGGTAGACGAGCCAAGGGCTTGCATGCTGAAGTTCTTTAATGGAGTATCAAACTTGGTCCTCAAGGAGTGCAGGATTGCAATGCTTATTAAAGATATTGATTTCTCCAGCCTCATCATTCACGCTTAGTAGATTGAGGCAAAAAAATTAAAAGACTTGGAGTTGGAGAACAAGCGGGCAAGGACTGGACAATCAGATTATGGCTACCAGAGGTTTGGCGGTAGTAGCCTTCCACAACACACCAGCAGCAGCATCAACAGTAGAGGTCTCTAGCATCCACTTCAGCCAGCTCCCCTACTTTTCGATCCCAAAAGGATCGGAGGGTGGAACATCTGGCTCACAGTTCCAAAGTCACATCATCAGCAACCGCTACCTAGCTTGCCCTATTGGAAAGAACCATCCAGGGGAATGCCTTCAGGGCCGAAAGGGTTTCTTTTGGTGTGGATAGATCAGTCATCGACTCAAAGAATGCCTCTCAGCAAGACGGTGGAGATCACAATCCACCACTTCAGCAGCTCTAGCAGGCCGACCAGTTCAGCAAGCCAACACTTCAGCTACGAATGGCGGCCAGTGCCAAAACTGTTTTTCTGCTTTGTCCTCTCATCAGGATCAGGAGAGCTCACCTGACGTGATCACGGGTATGTTACACCTTTTCCATTTAGATGTGTATGCCCTACCATATCCAGGAGCCACACTATCATTCGTGACTCCCTATGTACTTGTCCAGTTTGATATTAGTACAAAAGTCCACTTAAAACCATTCTTAGTCTCCACCCGAGTTGGTGAGTCAGTTAGAGCCAGCCGGTGTATAGAAACTGCCCAGTCTCAATCTTGAATAAGTTCATTCCAGTCGATCTTGTAAAGTTAGACATTGTTGACTTTGACCTCATTCTTGGCATGGATTGGTTACATTGCGGGTATGCCTCAGTCGACTATAGAACTAGGGTCGTCAGATTTTCATTTCCTAATGAGCCAGTTTTAGAGTGGACAGGCAGTAGTTCAGCGCCAAAGGGTCAGTTTATTTCCTACCTTAAGGCTAGAAATCTTATTTCTAAAGTGTGTATTTATCATCTAATTCGGGTCAAAGATTCCAGCTCCGAGACCCCGACTATTCAGTCAGTTTCAGTTGTTAGCGAGTTCCTTGACGTGTTTCCCGAAGATCTTCCTGGAGTTCCTCTTGAGCGGGAAATAGACTTTGGCATAGACCTCCTCCCAGAAACTCAACCCATCTCCATCCCTCCTTACAGAATGGCTCCGGCTGAACTTAAGGAGTTGAAGGAGCAACTAAAAGATCTCCTTGATAAGTGTTTCATCAGGCCCAACATCTCTCCATGGGGTGCCCCAGTATTATTCGTGCAGAAGAAAGACGGTACCCTCAGAATATGTATTAACTACCTTCAGTTGAATAAGGTCACAGTTAACAATAGGTACCCCCTACCCAAGATTGATGACTTTTTCGATCATCTTTAGGGATTCAGTTGTTTTTCCAAGGTGGATCTCAAGTTGGGGTACTATGAGCTAAGGGTCAGAGAATGTGACATATCGAAAATAGCTTTTATTATTCAGTATGGTCACTAAAAATTCATAGTTATGTCCTTCAGACTGACTAATACCCCCACAACTTTCATGAACCTGATGAATAGGGTTTTCAAACCATATCTAGACATGTTCGTCATTGTATTTATTAACAACATTCTGGTATACTCAAGAAGCGAGGAAGAACATGCTAACCATCTGAGGATAGTGCTATAGACACTGAGAGACTGCCAGTTGTTCTCTAAGTTTAGCAAATATGAATTCTTGGGTCTAGCCGGCTATTATCGACGTTTTGTGGAAGGTTTTTCCTCTATTACATCCCCTCTGACTAGGTTGACTCACTATTGGTCCAGCATTAACCTTGCCGGAAGGAACAAATGTGTTCGTGGTATATTGTGACACTTCCAGAGTTGGACTCAGTTGTGTTCTGATGTAGCGGGGTATGGTGATAGCTTACACCTCTAGACAACTCAAGATTCATGAGAAAAACTATCCGACTCAGGACCTAGAGTTGGCATCAGTGGTGTTTGCATTGAAAATATGGAGGCACTATCTTTATGGGGCTCACGTGGATGTTTTCACTAATCACAAGAGCCTTCAGTATGCGTTCAGGTAGAAAGATCTAAATCTTCGTCGGAGAAGATGGTTGGAGCTATTGAAGGACTACAATATGAGCGTGTTGTACCACCCAAGCAAAGCCAATGTGGTGGCTGATGCCCTAAGCAGGATGTTTTTGGGGAGCGTGGCTCATTTTGAAGAAAGCAAAAAGGAACTGGCAAAGGATATCCGCAGGTTAGTTCGGTTGAGAGTGCAATTAGTTTATACAGCTGAGGGCGGAGTAGTTGTGCAGAGTGGATCAAATTCCTCGTTGGTATTTGAAGTTAAGTCAAGGCAAGATGAAGATCCTATATTGCTTAAGCTGAAAGAGGTGGTTCTCAGAAAAGAAGTGGAAGCTTTATCCCAAGGGGGAGATGGTGTACTCCATTACCAGGGTAGACTCTGTGTGTCGAATGTGGGTGACTTGAGACAGCAGATACTGGTAGTAGCACACAGTTCAAGATATTCTATCCACCCTGAATCTACTAAGATGTACCGTGATTTATGAGATATTTACTGGCGGAACAACGATGAAAAGAGACATTGCAGAATTTGTAGCTAAGTTCTTGAACTGTCAGCAGGTCAAGCTGGAACATCAGAGACGGGGAGGTATGACTTAGGATATTAGTACACCCACATGGAAGTGTGAACAAGTGAATATGGATTTTATTACAGGTCTACCTCGTACTCTTAGGCAGCATGACTCAATCTGGGTGATAGTAGACTGGATAACCAAGTCAACACATTTCCTCCCAATTAAAACTACATACTTAGCTGAGGATTATTCTAGGCTTTATATTCGGGAGTTAGTCAGACAACATGGGGTACCCTTGTCTATTATTTCAGATAGAGGTACCCAGTTCACCTCCTGGAAGTCATTTCAGAAAGGACTCGGTATACAGGTTAAGCTCAACATAGCTTTTCAACCGCAGACAGATGGACAAGCTGAGGGAAATATTCAGACCTTGGAAGATATGTGAGAGCATGTGTTATCGATTTCAAGGGCAGTTGGGATGATCACCTACCTCTCATCGAGTTTGCATACAACAACAGCTACCACTCCAGTATCCAGATGGCCCCTTTGAAGCATTGTATGGTAGGAGGTGTAGATCTCTTATAAGGTGGTTTGAGGTTGTTGAAGCTACCCTGACAGGGCTAGGCTCAGTTCATGAGGCTATGAAGAAGGTGCAACTTATCAGGGAGAGGTTGAAAACAACACAAAGCCATCAAAAATCCTATGCTGATGTCAGGAGAAGAGAGTTAGATTTTGTAGTGGATGATTGGGTTTATCTAAAAATTTCATCCATTGAAGGGGTGATGAGGTTTGGAAAGAAAAGAAAACTCAGTACGAGATATATGGGACCCTTACAGAATTCTAAAGCGAATTGGCAGTATGGTATATGAGTTAGAACTGCCTCCTGAGTTAGCATCTGTGCACCCAGTCTTTCATGTGTCACTATTGAAGAAGTGCATCGATGATCCAACTTCAGTTGTGCCACTTGACAGTGTGGGGATAAAAGATAGTCTCTCTTATGAAGAGGTCCCAGTTCAGATCCTTGGTCGTCAGGTTCGTAAGCTGAGAAATAAGAAAGTCGCGTCGGTGAATGTTTTGTGGAGGAACCATCTAGTTGAGGGAGCCACATGAGAAGCAGAAGCAGACATGATGGCCAGATACCCTCACTTATTCCCTTCCAATTTAGTTCCAACATCAGGTACTAAATCCCTCCTCAGTACTCAGTTCAGTTTCGTACTCACAAGATCTGTTTAGATTCTCCATGTGCATTCTAGTTGCATCAACTCTGTTAGCATGGTTAAGTTAGTTCGGAGTCAGTTACTCCTTCAGAAGCCATCTCATAGTCTCAGCCTAGGAATTACAATTCTTTTCCTAGTTTTCCAGTATCTTTAGTCTTCATTCAAGGACGAATGATCCCAAGGGGGAGATATTGTAACACCACGAAGCTTTCCTAGACCAGACTCAGACCTTGGAAGGAAAAAAGATCCAGAAGAAACTAGAAAAAAATGCCTCAGAACGACTGAGACAACGAGTCATGGTCATCTGCAATGACTTGTTGTGTCAATCGTGGTCAACAGTGTTTGGTCTCTCAGGAACCCACGATATATGGAACGATCCATTGTTAGAAATAAGGAGTTGTCCTGTCAATCATTGGTCCCCAGTGATTGAGTCCCTTTTCCAGGACCCTATGACTCAACTAACGATTCGTCGTTTGATACAATGACTCGTTGTGTGAGTCATTGGGTGGGAACCCCATACATTCCTTCCAGTGATGACGAGTGGAAACAATGACATGTTGTGTCCTACAATGAGTCGTTGTCACCACTTCGTGTAAAGTTTGAGATTTTTAGAAATTTTTCAGTGAAAGTAACGACTGGACACAACGACCCGTTAGGTCCACCAACGAGTCGTTGTGTCACCCGTTGCCAAACCTTTTAGACTTTCTCATCCAGTGACCATGGGAGGAGCCAACGAACCGTTAGTTCATCCAATGAGTCGTGGTATCCCCCATTACTAGATCCATTGATCCCATCACCCAGACAGTTGGACCAACGACCGGTCTTAACGAGTCGTGGTCTCAACCAATGACTCATTGAGTGACCCATTGATTCCCTATCAGTCAATTTTCCAAATTTTACTATAGGTTTATTTTTGTAATTTCTCACCCATTTATTCCCTAAACTATGTTGTTTTAAGTATAATTTCAGGGAATTTAGAGGGATTAAATGGTTTTTCCTCTCATTACGCACATAGACTCTTAGAATATCGATCATAGAATCCAGACTTTTCCTCTCAAGCAAGAACTAGGGCTCCTTGTCAGCTGCAGAAGTTCAAGTCTTTTTATCAAGGTATTTCTTATCGAAGTATATGAGAATTCAACAAGGGAATAGTTTTTCCCTTGTGCCCCCAAAATCTTCTCTATTTTCTCTATTGGTTACAGTCCTATGGATTCAAAATGTAGAAAATTATTAGAACAATTTCTTTAAGAATTCAAGTGGAATATTTCTCATGATTTTAATTGCTTTATTATTCCCTATTTCTAGATATTTGTGAAGATTATATCTGGTGGAATGATTTAGCCCTAGTTCTTAGTTTAGTAAAAATTTAGAATCTCGTGTGTTGGACTAGTTTCCCTGTAGCTTGATTCTAGCAGTTTTTAGATCCCCATATTGTTAGTGTATGTGGAAATTTCAGTCAGATACATACTCATCCAGTCTCAGTCAGATGATTATACTCAGTGTTGTTCAGAAATGTCAGCTGATCAATTTGACTACGATTAATTCTTGAGGTGTCAGTGGTGCCTCCCAGTTATCAGTATTAGACTCAGTTATCAGATTTTAGTGGTTCGTTAGAAGGTTATGACACTTCTAGATATGCAGCTCTGACAAGTCTTAGTACCTCAGCTTTAGATTATAGTTTGTTCTTTAGACGGTTAAGACGCTTCCAGATAAGCAGCTCTGACCAATCTTAGAACACTAATTACAGAATCTGGTTCGATAAGACTCTCAGGGTACTTCCATATAGGTATTCATGACTTAGTCTTGGGCCCCAGTTTCGAGCTATTAGCTTAATAGTCAGTCTAAGACTATCCAGTGGGAGTAGGACTTCGCACCGAGCAGACCGGGATTCTAGTGCACCCAGGTTCCTAGAACTACGATTCAACCATAGGTACTTTTATTGGCCTTATGGCCCCAGACTTTTGATCACCCAGTTCATGCCTTTATACTCTGGCAAGATATATTGGGTCCTACTAATTGAGTGTATACATCGGACTCCACGTCTAGCTCATGTGGTTACATGTCGGTTAAAGGCTCTCCCACTAGTCAGTACAGTCTCAGTTGCATAGCTCAGAACAGTTTCAGATTACTTAGTTCAGATCAGATCAGTACAATTAGTACACCTTAGATGTAAGGCATGTCTTTGACCATTAGACAGGGTCATTTTGACCATTTCAGTATATTTCAAGTTATTCAGTTTTAGCTTTTCAGTTGGTCATTACATATCATTTCAGTTCAGTTATTTTATTCTCCGTGTTATGTTTACTCCTACTTACTCAGTACATTCAAAGTACTAACGCATACCTTCAATGCTGTATCATTTTATGATACAACTGCAGGTTCTCAGTCTCTGCACCGTTAGAAGATCTTCTCCAGGAGTTATCAGCTGCGCCAATGGTGAGTCCTCATCTTTCGCGGACGATATTTATTTTCCTTCAGTTATTTTTCTTTTAGTTATTTTTGTTTCAGTTAGACTTAGAGTTAGTTGGGGACTTGTCCCAGCAACTCATCAGATAGATGACTTTGAGACACAGACACAGATCCAGAATTTCAGTTTTGTTTTCAGTTGTATAAAGATTTATGATTTATTCCTTCTTCATAAATGGTTTCATTATTTTTAAAGATTCCTCTATTTTTTATCCAGATTGCCAGTGTTAATGATAGACCATTGATTGACTTGGGGTTGTTTATGATTTAGTCCTTCTTGAATGACTGTGGAATATGTGATTGAACTAAATTGATCATCTTGAATTTTGCCGAGTTAGCTTTCCTTTCTGGAATTTTGAATCAATCTTCCAGTTGATTAGCCCTTCTAACCAATCACTTTGTTTTATATATATAACCAATGCAGATTCATTCCCCTTTCCACGATCTGCTCTAGCTTGAGTTTGGGCTTAGCAGTTTCTCCTTGATTCCTGCGTTATAAAAGATTTGTCATAACTAAAATAAACTTAAGGGTCTTTTCTAAAGTCAACACATGTATTTCACTGAATGTCTTACAAAGGAGCTATAATGGAAGATATGTGAACCGGATGATTAACATATTAGAAACTATCACTTTAAAAAAATGTTCTCTGCCCATTTGCTTGTCGCGATTTTTCTTTGACAGATTGGAGTGATTACACTTTCATGGACTTAAGATTAGAAAGTAAAAATAGGGATCAATGAGTCTCCAAACCAAAGACAAAATACAACAATTCTATAAATCTTAGCATCCATTTCAGTCTTTCGCTTATCGGTAAGCTGTGGATATTGCTCTCCCTTTTCATTGACTAGTAGAGGTCTAATCAAACCCTTGATTTATTCTACTTCTTGATTATCTTTAGGTTTGAACTTGTCAACTCTTATGAAACAAATCATGGCAAGGCATTAACTAAGTTATTTCCATCTGAATACCAGTATGCTACTGGAAATTATGAAAAGAAAAAGAAGTAATATTAAGGTATGTAACATTGTGGACGTGTACTTTTTAGCACTTTCAAATTTGAATTAGCACTAGCTAGCTTGAATCAAGTATGAATGAAAGTCATTATTACTGCTTATAAATAATTCTTAAGACAATTTGGTATATAGTTTTTCCCTCTTTGTTTCTTTTATTTTGAAAAAAGTTTTATAAGATACTGTGTTTGTCGTAATAGTGGCTATTGTTTTGGTCTTAATTCTATCTAGGATGGAAGCTGTGTTTACCCCCTGATATTAGTACATTTAAATTTGTATAGGGTCAAGTGTTTGTCATAATAGTGGCTATTTTACTTTTTACTTATTTGTTTGTTCTATTGAAAATCTTTTTTCCTTGTAAGTGACCAATAACATATCTACCTTAAATAAGAGATGTCCTTTTTCCTACGGGGGAATTGACATGCATATACACTCATAGAGAAGACAATATAGAAGGTCGGATCCTCATTTTTGTTTTATCAACTGTACTCTCGCTGCTTCTCTGTTCTCTATCGATTTCCACCATGTCTTCTAACCCCTAATACTATCAACACCAAATCAGCCATCGTGAAATAGTCACTCAAACACTAAAAATAGTTCATTTGAGGTCAAGTTCAAAATTTCTAATTTGATAGGTTGTTTGAAGTTATCATCGACGAGTCGAGGTTTTGGGTCCAGGTCTTTTTTTATAATCTTTCTTCCGAAGTGATTTGTAGTCGTGTAGATTCATCTTGAATGTCTTTTACCTCAATATAGCATGAAATTTTTCTTTACTGAGGTCCATTTCCTTCTCTTTGATTTGCCTTAATTTTTATTTTTATTTCGCATGCATGCCTATATCTTAGCTATCTAACTTGAATGTTTTCCTTACTTTTATTTGCTTTATCTTGTTTTAGTGAGTCTAATAGGTAAGTATAATGTTTTCTTATTTAAGTTAAGTGGTTTTGGTGTGTCCGTATTTTATTACTACTTAATTTCGTTTATCAAATATGGGTTAGAGAGAGACCCTTCTCTCTGGGATATTTCAATCTCATACCAAGTCCCTCATCCAGTAAGCTTATCTTCTTTTAGCCAAAGAGAGATTTTTAATGCTTGCTATCCTAGGCCTTTATACTTCTTTATCCAATGAATATAATACCACATTATCCAAAAAAAAAGGGAACAAAAACTGTCACTAACCACCAATCGATCAAGAAATGGATAATATAGAAAAAGAAAACACCGGTAAATAGTCTAACGGAAAAAAAGATCAAGGGGACTCTCAAGACAGCCAGTATCATATGGACAAAATAACAACAAAAGCTCATTTCTTAACAAGCTAAAAGACTCATTAGTAAACAAAGAATGTTTGAATCATGTCACTATCCAAGGGGATATTGATGAAGGTGACCCATCAGAGGAAACCATAAATCTTATGGAAGTGGATAACTTCATCCCCTTAAGTTTATCAAATAAGAAACTCTTATAAAAAAATTAGTCCAATGCTCTTATAGTCAAAATTTTGGTCCGAAGAGTGGGATATCAATTCCTTCATCAGAAACTATTAACCATTTGAAAACCTATAGAAAATCTAACATTAATAGATCTGGGATATGACTAATACCTAGTTATTTTTAGTAAAGAAGATAACTATAACAAAGCACTTCACGGAGGGATATGGATCATAGGAAGTCAATTCTTAAATGTAAGAAAATGGGAGCCAAGATTTGTGGCCTCCAAAGCATCCTTAACATACTCAACGATCTGGGCAAGGTTACTTGAAGACAGAGTTCTATGACTACAAAATTCCCCACAAGGTAGGTAAAAAATTGGAAAAAATTAATACACATTGATGCTTGCGCATCGTCAACTTCAAGGGGGAAATATGCTAGAGTTTGCATCTTTGTTCCTATTGAAAAACCCCTCAAAACACATGTGTTAATAGGAAGACACCTTTAAAGAATTACATATGAAGGTTTTAACATGTTATGCATAGCTTGTGGAAGGCTTGGGCACAATCTTTATCCAATGGAAAGGAACCATAAAGATTCAGAAAGGGCAAACACAGGGGCAACAGAGAAGGTATACCACTAGCAACGACAAACACGAGAAGAGGTAGGAGAACGTTAGGTCAGTATCACACAAAAATGGAGTACAAACAAAGGACCAGCATAACGAAAGATGAACAATATTATTCTATGGGTAATGATAATAATAATAATGG
>JACEIK010004901.1:0-18135 GCA_018107945.1 Datura stramonium
CGTTATATAGCCCGTTGATTCCATGAATCTGAGTTAGAGTCAGTCAGGCACCAGATGTGCTTAGGCTCAGTAGTCTAGCAGCCCAGGTCCTAATAGGGCACCAAGTTCCAGTCATACCCCCCAAGGCGGGGCGTGACAACAACACCCCCAACTAGATCGCTAAAGTCTGAAACTACAACAACATAATCAAACACTAAATTGAATGTCCTTGGAATATGAGGACATACCAATAGCAAGAACTGAGCTAGAACCGGAGGGGGAAAGCTGGACTAACGGTGAAGCGGAATCTAATATGTTGGACCTATGTCATGAAACACTATAGCATGGAGTATGCGGTCAGTACTTTTATGCAAGGTAAGTAGAAAATGCTGAGTAAATGCTAACTGAAATCATGCACATAAATATAAAGCAGTACATCGTGAGAGTAAGGACTGAATGTTTGAATCTGAATCTGCAACATGTATAGTCATAAGCTAAATATCATATTTAAATAGAATGATCTAAAGCTAAAAATAGAAATTATATGACTTATCATAGTTGAAATCATAAGTGAAAGCTCATAAGCTGATCATTGGGTCAAACCTGATATAAAACATAATATCATAAATCATGAACATGAATAACTGAAATTATGGAAAATAATAGGAGACTCATGATAATCGACACCATCACGATAGAACTTACGTGATGCCCCAACTGTCACATTCAAGTAGGGAGAGTCATTCAAAATCTTGCTAGAGCTAAGAACGCTACCATGAGATCAATATCCAGATGAAGGCCCTTTTGGGGCAGGGGAAAACTTATAATGGGGTCCCAATGTAAATATATAAACCTATGTTGGTGCGTAGTTCTGAGACCCGAGGTTTACCATAACTCCTGGCCTACTTGGTGCTAGACACTACTCCAAAAAATATACAAGGTGCGCCTATCATTTCTCAACAAAGTTGAAAATCATAATTACATGCATAGTTTGAAATCTGAACATTTGGGATTCTTGGCTCCAAACATACCATAATTTGAATGTGGGAGTATTGACTCCAAACCATATGGTAAGTTGATTCTAAAAAACTGAGCGAAAATGAAAACATATTTAACCTGCGGGGGCATGCCCAAATCTTAAAATCATGCATACTTAAAGTAGACTTCATAAGTCAAAATAATAGATTCATACATGGGTAATTTATAAACATTCATTCATGCTAGACTTTTTATCATACTTGAAATCATGAATCATAAACTTGACTTTTAAAAAAAACTTGCATAATAGGCATAATTTATAATAACATGAAATCATGAATTTCTAATCAATTTATGTATAAAATCTGCCCATAAATCTTAAAATATGCTTTGAAACACGAGGGGGATTAACCCGTAGACATATCATAGAGAATTTCATAAAATTGGGTTAAAATCCTATAAGATCATAAACTTAATTAGAACTTGAATTCATGAACTTGAGGAGGAATTTGGACATGAGAGTGAAAGAAAACTCTCATTCATAGACCTATATACCTGGGTAAACTGATTCTCAATTTGTCTTTGAAATTCTAAGAGAATCGGGGAAGAATTGAGAGAATTTCTAAATTGATTATAATACCTCAGAAGTTCATAAGACTAGGTTCGGAATTTGAAAAGAGATCAGTAGAAAAGTTTGGGAAACATCATAGGATGACTCATCGTATGAGTCGTGGGAAGGAATGAAGAGTCGTTGGAAGGAGTCATGGTAAGTTGTTGGGTGTGATATTTTGGGCTAACGAGCCATGTTTATGACACATTGGTTGATGGGATGACTCATCGTCATGAGTCATGGTTAGCAGCTGAAAAAGGAAGATTCTAGAGTAATGATTCCAGGTATGACTCATGAGTAGTTGTAACGGATTGTGAAAAGGGTCGTGGTTTTTGGGTATGGAGGTTCTATCACGGATGTGTCACGACTCGTGCTGGGGAAACACGAGTAGTGGGATGTAATCATGGAAAGGTTCAGAGAAATGTCGAGGTCTAGCGGCAATGGGTGATCTCATGACCCGTGGTGCCATGTAACGACCCGTGACAGGCGCTCGTGGCGTGTTCTTCAAGAATCAGTTCCCCGACCAGTTAGTAACAACAACAGGCGACCACAAGTTGTTACTTCATGGTATGACTCGTGGTATGAGTATGGTCCTTAGTTGTGTTCAATTTTCAGATTTTTCATTAAGGGTTTTTTCATAAATCCTAAACTTTAAGGTCCTAAACTAAATCTTTTTAAGCTCATACTAGGGGAGTTTTAAGAGGGATAAATCTATTCTAACCTATTCCCTCCCCATGCATGCAAAACTAGAGGATTCCTAAGGAAGATCAAGCTTAGAACTCTCCAATTCCTTTGGGCTTCCAAAGAAGAGTGTAAGACCAGATTACCCAGGTATGTAGGGTTATGAATGGGAGTATTCCTTCATTTCCATGCCCAAATCCTTTTCTAAATTTATGAAATTCAAGGTTGATTAATCTATGGGTTTTAATCCAATTTGTGAAATTCTCTAAGTATCTATCTTGGGTAAATTTTATTCATGTTTCTAATGTTGTTTTAAGAATCATGGGCATGTTTTATAGTGATTTCAATTACAAGTTTATGATTTCAAAGTCTTACGATTATGATGTCAAATTATGAAAGTTCATGAAGAGTTGAAATTATGATCTATGTTATCAAGTATGATGAAATGTCTATGATGGATGTATGATTTTGAATTACCCATGTTTATATTCATGATTTCAACTATCAAGTCTATTTCAAAGCATGTATAAGTTTGGGCCAGGCCATATGAATAAGTATGTTTCATGATTTACTTCGATTTCATGTTATTAGCTTACCACATGATTTCGGAGTCTAGACTCCCACTTTTCAGCCTATGGTATGATTTGAGTTGAGGCTCCTCATGATATATTTTCAGATTATGCATGTACTATTATGATTCAGCTTCATTGAAAAATGTCGAAAAACATATGAATGTTTTCGGGAGTAGTGTCTAGCACCGAGTAAGCTAAGGGTTCAGTTTACCCTGTGCCTCAGAACTACATGTCAACATAGGTATGTTCAGATTCTTTGTGACCTCCCTTGTGAGTTTTCCCTACCCCCAAGGGGCCTTCAGCTGGATATCGATATCATTGTAGCTCCCTTAGCCCTGACAATGCTTTGGATGACTCTGCCCATTTGAGTGTAATAGTCGAGACCACATAAGTTCTATCTTGGAAATATCAATTATTTGACGAGTCTCCCATTGTTCCTCATGATTTCAGTAATGCATGTTCATCAGCCATGATATTATATTTTTAGCAGGTTTGACGCAATGTTCATTATTGCTTATGATTACCAATTTAAGCTTTGGATCATTCAATTCAGTTATGTTTAAATCACATTTTGAGATGATCGCATGCAAGCCTTATTCTCTGAATCTGATGATGAAATGTTTTATGATATGAATGATTTTATTTTTACTTACTTTGCAGTTTTACTTACCTTTCATACTCGGTACATTCCAAGTACTCACCGCATACTCTATGTTGTATCATTTCATGATGCAGGCTCAGATGTTCAGGTCCAATCCCGTAGTTAGCCAGATCCTCAAAGTTAGCATCTCTCAGCTTGTTGGTGAGTCCTTATCCTTTGAGGACCTACTTATCAGTTTGTTACCAGTATCTTCAGTTTTAGTTTAGTAATGAGTTAGTTAGGGTCTTGTCCCATCAACTCGTTAGATTTTTAGAGGCCTATCAGACATAGTATATATTCAACATTAGATCATTGTTATGTATTTCGTCGTTTAGATGTATTGGATTTTAAGATTTCGGCTATTTTATTTTAAATGTTAGTTTCTACATTATTTATATTGAGCTTTAGTTGTCATGTTCATTCCATGGTCGACTTGGAGCCATTTATGATTCTAGGTTCTATGACTAGATCGGGGCCAATGATCGGGTCATGAAAAACTTGGTATCATAGCATTAGGTTTTGAAGTGTCCTAGGGTGTCTGAAAGCTGCGTTAAGTAGAGTCTTTTTCATAGGTGTGAAGCACACCACACTTATGGAGAAGTGACTACGAAACATTTTAGAAAATTTTCCTTCCTTCATGATCTATGTCGTGTGATAAAATGTCTCTCTATCCTTCTAACTCGTGCTATATGCATTTGTAGAATCATGCCTCCATGCCGAGTTAATGGAAGAAGAAACGAAAACTGGAATAGTGATGAGAATAGCAACGAAGATGGTCACCAGCAGGCCCCACTAGCCCCCAAGGATCACATGCCCAAACAGGTTGCCTATGCTGAGTTTAGGGAAACCATCCAGATGTTGGCACAGGCATTGACCACCCAGGTCAACTAGCAGGCGGTAACACATGTTCCCCAGAATAGGAATGCGGCAACAGCAAGAGTCAGGGGCTTTCTCAGGATGTATCCTCCTGAATTCTTCGAATCGAAGGTGGATGAGGATCCACACGAGTTTATTGAGGAAATCCAGAAGATCACCCAGATCATGGGGGTGACAGGGGGGAGTGCGCAGACTTAGCCTCTTATCAACTGAAAGGGGTTTCCCATATCTGGTTTAAACAATGGAAGGATGGCAGGGCAGTTGAAGCGGGTCCCATTGGCTGGGATGAGTTCTTTACCACGTTCTTCGATCATTTCTTTTCCCAAGAGATGAGGGAAATTAAGGCAGCTGAAGTTGTGAACTTGAGGCAGAACAACATGATGGTCCAAGAGTATGCTTTAGAGTTCACCCTCTTGTCCAATTATGTACTTGAGATGGTGGCAGATCAGAGATCTTGAGTGAGTCAGTTCGTGCACATGATAGTAGACTATTTGATCAAAGATTGCTGGATCGCGATGCTTTATCAGGATATTAATTTCTCACGGTTGGTTCTGTATGCCCAGCAGATAGAGGTGGTGCAAGTGAGTGAGTGGGAGAGAGACGCCAAAAGGGCTAGGACCGATTTTTTTGGATTCTCCCAAGAGGCTTGATGGTAGAAATCGTCAAAAGTCCCACCAGAGATCATCAGCCCCCACGCCGTCAATAGTAAGTATTCCATCCAGATCTAGGCGCGGCCAGATCTTAAGGTCAGGAAGCAGACCTGTAGAGCCCAGCATTCCAGGTTGTGACAGATGTGACAGGAGCCATACTAGTCAATGCTTAGCAGGTATAGGTGCTTGTTTTAGGTGTGGGAAGCCTGGAAATATGCTCAGAGATTTTCCAGCAGCTAGGCAGGGCTAGAGTAGAAGTCGATACCTAGCCACTTATTCAGCAGCCCCACCAGCACGCTCAGCTCAGCAGGGTGCCTCCACCAGTGTAGGTGGTGGCCAGTGTTAGAACAGGTTCTATGCCCTCATATCTCATCAGGAGCAGGAGGTCTCTCAAGATATAGTCACTGGTATGTTACGAGTATTTCACCTTTATGTATATGCATTGTTAGATCCAGGGGCTACTTTATCTTTTATGATGTCCTATGTTGCTATTAGTTTCAGAGTCAGTCCCGAAGTCCTATCAGAACCCTTCTCAGTCTCTACTCCATTCTATGGTTCAGTTATAGCTCGACGGGTATACAAAAATTGCCCTATCATAGTCCTTCAAAAAGTCACTTTAGCAGATTTAGTAGAGCTAGCCATGATAGATTTTAATGTTATCTTTGGCATGGATTGGCTACAGGCATGTTATGTCTTAGTGAATTGTAGAACCCGTGCGGTAGAGTTCCGATTCCCAGGTGAGCCAGTCCTAGAGTGGAAGGCTTGTTCAGTTGTGCCTATAGGTCGGTTCATTTCCTATCTTAAGGCCAGAAAGATGATCTCTAAGGGCTGCGTATACCATCTAGTTCGAGTTAAGTATGCTACATCTAAAACCCCGACTATCCAGTCAGTTTCTATAATGTACGAATATCCAGAAGTGTTTCTAGATGATCTACAGGGAATTCTTCCTCGGCGAGAGATCGACTTTGGCATCGACCTTCTTTTCGATACGCAGCCTATATCTATTCCTCCTTACAAAATGGCTCCAATTAAGGTAAAGGAGTGGAAGGACCTCTTAGACAAGGGTTTCATCAGACCTAGCAAGTCCCCGTAGGGTGCACCAGTTCACTTTGTCCAGAAGAAGGATGATTTCCTTCGGATGTACATTGATTATCGGTAGTTGAATAAGGTCACAATCAAGAACAAGTATCCTCAACCCAAAATTGATGAATTTTTTGACCAACTTCAGGGTGCCAAGTGATTTTCAAAGATAGACCTCAGATTTGGATATCATCAGCTCAGAGTTAGAGAGAGTGATATCCCGAAAACAACCTTCAAGACTCAGTATGGTCAATATGAGTTTGTAGTTATGTATTTTGTACTAACAAATTGTCCTGTACCTTTCATGGATTTGATGAATAGGGTGTTCAAGTCATATTTAGGCATGTTCGTAATTGTTTTCATAGATTACATTCTCATATACTCTCAAAGCGAGAAGGAGCAGCCGCTCATTTGAGGGTGGTGCTATAGACTCTTAAGGATCGCTAGTTGTATGCTAAATTCAGCAAGTGTGAGTTTTAGCTGAACGCAGTAGCATTTTTGGGTCATGTGGTGTCAAGTGAGGGTGTGCAGGTGGACTCTCAAAAGATAGTCTGTGAAGAATTGGCCTAGACTAGTTAGTCCTTCAGATATCAGGAGTTTCTTGGGCTTAGATGGTTACTACCAGAGGTTTGTTGAAGGGTTTTCATCCATTGCAGCACCGTTGACCAAGTTGACCTAGAAGAAAGTGAAGTTTCAATGGATAGAGGCCTATGAGAAGAGCTTCCAAGAGTTGAAGACTCGACTCACCTCAGCACCAGTGTTGACTCTACCTAAGGGCACCGATGGGTTTGTGATATATTATGACGCCTCAAGGATCGTCCTTGGTTGTGTATTAATGCAGTATGATAAAGTTATAGCCTATGTTTCTAGGCAGCTTACGGTCCATGAAAAGAACTATCCGACTCACGACCTTGAGTTCACAGCAGTAGTATTTTCCTTGAAGATTTTGAGACACTATTTATATGGGGTCCATGTGGATGTGTTTATGGACCACAAATCCTACAGTCTATGTTTACCCAGAAGAATCTAAATCTACATCAAAGAAGGTGGTTGGAGCTCCTTAAAGAATATGATATGAGTGTCCTTTATCATCCAAGTAAGCTAATATAGTGGCAAACGCTATTAGCATGCTTTCTATGTAGAGTGTGTCCCATGTAGATGAGGGGAGGAAAGAGTTACTGAAGGATGTGCATAGGCTTGCACGACTAAAAGTTCGTCTTGTTGACTCGGCAGATGGTGGTGCCATTATTCTGAATGGATCAAAATTTTCCTTGGTGACCGAAGTCAAGGCTAGGCAAGACGAGGATCCTATTTTGGTAAAGCTGAAGGAGGCGGTTCAGAATCAGAATGTGGAGGTTTTCTCCCAAGGGGGAGATGGTGTACTACGATAACAGGGTCATTTATGTGTTCCAAGTTTTGATGATTTGAGGGACAGGATGTTGCATGAGGCTCATGGTTCTAGATATTCTATACATCTAGGTGCCACAAAGATGAACCGTGACCTACATAAAGTCTATTGGTGGAATGGCATGAAGAAGGACATAGCAGAGTTTGTGGCAAAGTGTCTGAATTATCAATAGGTGCAAGTTGAGTACCAAAGACTTGGAGGTGTGCTTCAATACATTAGTATCCCTATTTGGAAGTGGGAGGAAATCAATATGGACTTCATTAGAGGGTTGCCTCATACTTGTCGATAGTATGACTCTATTTGGGTGGTTGTAGATAGGTTAACTAAAGCAGCTCATTTTCTACCAATCAAAACTACCGAATCAATGGAGGATTATGCATAATTATATTATTCAGGAGTTAGTTCAGTTGCATGGAGTTCCCTTGTCCATCATATCAGATAGATGTACTCAGTTTACCTCCCAGTTTTGGAAATTATTTCAGAAGGGACTCGGTACTTAGGTCAAGCTTAGCACAGCTTTTTACCCGCAGACAGATGGCCAGGCAGAGTGGACCATTCAGACTCTTGATGATATGTTGAGAGAGTGTGTGTTTGATTTCAAGGATAATTAGGATGATCATTTACTTCTCATTGAATTTGCATATAATAACAGTTACCATTCCAGCATTCAGATGGCTCCATTTGAGGCTCTCTATGGGCGGAGGTGTAGATCACCTATTGGTTGGTTCAAAGTCGGTGAAGCTATGTTGATAGGACCAGATTCAGTTCATGAGGCTATGGAGAAAGTCTATCTTGTAAGGGAAGGGTTGAGAATAGTTCAGAGTCGTCAAAACTCATAAGCCGATGTGAGGAGGAGAGACTTGAGTTTGAAGTTGATGATTGGGTGTTTCTGAAGGTATTTCCCATGAAGGGAGTGATGAGATTCGGAAAGAAGGGGAAACTTAGTTCCCACTATGTTGGCCCGTACAGGGTTGTGATACTTGAAAGGTGGCTTATGAGTTAGAGTTGCCCTCAAAATTAGCTTCAGTCATCCAGTTTTTCATGTATCGCTCTTGAAGAAGTGCATGGTTGACCCGGCTTTAGTTATTGCAATGGAGAGCGTAGATGTGAAGGATAGCCTTAGCTATGAAGAGGTTCCGGTTGAGATACTTGATCATCAGGTTCAAAAGCAAAGGAACAAAGAAGTAGCTTCAGTAAAGGTTTTGTGGAGAAATCACCATGCTGAGGGAGCTACATGGGAAGCCGAAGCAGATATGATGGCCAAATACCCGCACTTTTTCCCTTCAGGCGTAGTTCCAGCTTGAGGTATCAATTCCCTCCTTAGTACTATACTTAGTTTCATGTTCAGTTCATGTGTCCCAAGTTCTTTCATGTCAATACATGTATGTGTGATTCATGAATTCAGTCCAGTCATGTATTTCAGTTCGGAGCCAGTCACTCCATCAGTTTCAGCTTTAGATGTTCAGTATTTGGGATGCAGGTTTTCCCCAGTCATTCAGTGTGTTTACCCCACATTTGAGGATGAATGTTCCCAAGGGGGGGATATTGTAATATCCAGAAGTTCATAAGACTAGGTTCAGAAATAGAAAAGAGATCTGCAAAAAAGTTTGGGAAATATCATAGGACGACTCGTCATATGAGTCGTGGGAAGGAATAAAGAGTCGTTGGTGGGAGTCATGGTAAGCTATTGGGTATGAATATCTGGACTAACGAGTCATAGTACGACTCATTAGTCGATGTGACGACTCGTTGTCACAAGTTTTGTTTAGCAGCTAAAAAAGAAGGCGTCTAGAGTAATGAGTCAAGGTACAACTCATGGGTGGTTGTAACGGATCATGATACGGGTCATGGTTTCTAAGTATGGAGGTGCTGTCATAGATGGTGTCACGACCCGTGGTAGGGAACCACGAGTCGTGGGATGTAATAGTGGGAAGGTTTAGAGAAATATTGGGGTCTAAGGTAACAGGTGGTCTCACGACCTGTGGTTCCATGTGACGACCCGTGATAGGCCGTCGTGGCGTTATCTTCAGGAATCAGTACCCCGACCAGTGGTAACAACGAGAGGCGATCATAAGTCGCTACTACATGGTACAACTCGTGGTATTAGTCGTGGTCCCTGGTTCAATTTTCAAATTTTTCATTAAGGGTTTTTCGTAAATCCTAAGCTCTAAGGTCCTAAATGCTTAGACTAGGGGAGTTTTAAGAGGGATAAATATATTCAAACCTATTCCCTCCACTATGCATGTAAAACTAGAGGATTCCTAAGGAAGATCAGGCTTAGAACTCTCCAATTCCTTTGGACTTCCAAGGAAAAGTGTAAGACCATATTACCCAGGTATGTAGGGTTATGAATGGGAGTAATTCTTCACTCCCTTTCCCAAATCCTCTTCTAAATTCATGAAACTAAGGGTTGATGAATCTATGGGTTTTAATCCAATTTGTGAAATTCTCTAAGTATCTATCATGAGTAAATTTTATTCATGTTTCTAGTGTTGTTTTAAGATTCATGGGCATGTTTTATAGTGATTTCAATTACAAATTTATGATTTCAAATTGTTACATTGATGATTCCCAATAATGAAAGTTCATGAAGAGTTGAGATTATGAGCTATGTTTTCAAGTATATGGAAGTATGATTTTGATTTACCCATATTTATATTCATGATTTTGACTATCAAGTCTATTTCAAAGCATGTATAAGGTTGGGCCAGCCCATATTATTAAGTATGTTTCATGATTTACTTTAATTTCATGTTATTAGCTTACTATATGGTTTTGGAGTCTAGAATCCCACTTTTCAGTTTGTGGTATGGTTTGAGCCGAGGCTCCATGTGATATGTTTTCAGATTATGCATGTACTATTATGATTTGGCTTCTTTGCAAGACGATGGTTCAGCTTCGTTGAAAATTGATGGAGAGCATATGCATATTTTTGGGAGTAGTGTCTAGCACCGAGTAGGCTAAGGGTTTAGTTAACTTTGTGCCTCAGAACTACGCCCAGCAGGTATGTTCAGATTCTTTGGGACCTCCCTTGTGAGCTTTCCCTGCTCCCGAGGGGCCTTCATGTAATACCCCAAAAGTGCCTCAGATTGGACCTGGGATCAAAAACTTGAAGTTGGATAGAAATTGGGAACATATCACAGAACATGCGACGTAACGACTCGTGGTATCAAACCACAGGTCGTTGTATGCAGTCGTGGTGAGGGGAAGTCCTAGTGGTAGTGGGGACAACGGATGATGTAATGACTCGTTGCTTGAAACAACGATTCATTTTTAGCAGTCGTAGGAATGGCTGGACCTTGGCAGTTGGGGAAATAACGGGTAACCCAATGACCCGTCATGAGTAAGGATGACCCGTTGTCACCAGTTATTGTCTAGACGGTCAGAGTTCCAGTGCACTTAACAGATGGTTACCATGACTCGTTCAAAGTAACCACGAGTTGTGGTGAAGCTCGTGGGAAGAAAGTTCAGAAATTTCAGAGGGGCAGGAAACGACCGACTCAACGACCCGTTAGACCACAGGACGAGTCATCTTGTCTAGCCGTGGTTTGAATCCGGGATTAGGGCCTGGAAAGTGCATATGACAGCCATACCACGAGTTGTCATAGCTTCCAACGAATCATTGGTACGTCCATTGGATCGATCTGGGCAGCTTTTTAGAGAAGTTTCATTGAGGGTATTTTCGACCTTTCTATGCTTTAGGGCCCTAAACTACACCGTTTCATGTATTTTCTGGGAATTTTAAGGTAGGTTAAGTCTCTATTGTATAGTTCATTCCCATGCATACATATTAGGAGAAAGTTTAGAGAGGTCAAGCTATTCCTCAAGCTTTTCCCTACCAATTCATCCTTGGGCATTCAAGAACTTTAGAATCTTATCTTATCCAGGTATCTAGGGTTACGAATGGGTGTTTCCGTTCACACTCATTCCCATTCTCTAGTAATTTATGGAAATCTACCAAAAAGCTATTGGGGTTTTAATTCAATTTTTATGAAAATCTTATGATTTACAAATGGGTTGTTCTAAATTGTGATATACATTATATTTTATGAATTTTGATTAGATTTATAACTATTTTTATTATATAATTGTTGATTTCAAATTCTATTAAATTAAGCCTATCTAAACATGTTCCATGATAAATTGATTTATAATCTTTGTTTTAGTTGATGATATTTACAAGACCAACATGAATTATGATTTAAAATATGGAGTTATTCAATTACCCATCATGATTTGATGATTTTCAAGTTATATCTATGATCTTCAAGTATGCATGAAACCTACGATTCATTAATTATATTTTTGGCCGACTCACGGGTCTTATGTCATGGCTAGTTCACGTATGTACAAATATGTTTATGATTATCATGATTTATCTAGCCCATAAATTGATGCATGTTATACTATGAGTACTATATATGTTTTGGGAGTAGTATCGAACACTGAGTATGTTCGGGGCCTAGGTTCTGCCCTGGATCTCATAAACCACATGCCACCATAGGTATATTTTGACCTCCTATGCGACTTTCCCCAGCACAAATGGCCTTTTTCCTGGTGATATCACACTTTCATGGTTCTACCCTTGGCAAGGTACAAACACCCTCCCGACTAGGGTTAAAAGTTGGGCTTCATGTGTGCTCATATAGGGTATGTCGGTTAAGAGAATCTCCCACTGTTCCTCATGAATTATGCATGTTTACGATTACGTATGTTGGCTCAAGAAACGTTCATTTTGGCTTTTCTCTTATAATCATGATTACGATTGTATTACGGATGGTTTGAAAACCTTGATCCTTTGATATGTTATGTTACGATATTTATGACATGAGCATGATGTCCTACTCTTATGATGTTTTGTGAGATTTTTCATACACTAAATGTCCATTTTACTTACCCTGCATACTCGGTACATTCCACATACTGACCGCATACTTTCTATGTTGTATCATCTTATGATACAAGTTCCGGCTCTCAGGCTCATCTTCAAATTTAGATCATCTCAGAGTGTATTTTTAGCTTAATTGTGAGTCCTCATGTTCCGAGGGCCGTTTCATAGATATTCATGCTATTTTATGTTTCAGTACTTGTCCGGGTTAGTTAGGGTTGTTGTCCCATCAACTCATCGTATGTAGTAGAGGCTTTCAGACAGTGTGTGGTACTCAACTTGTGTATGTATAAGTGATTCCATTTGCTATGATATGTCATGATTATTCTTACATTTTCTCTATGCCTTGTGATTAGTCTTCCACTTATAATGAATGAAGTTAGATATATGCTTATTCCATGGGTCGAATTGGGGCCTCTTGGGGTTCCTTGTCCCATGTTACGATCTGGGTCTACGTTTGGGTCGCGACACTTCAGCTTGATATCGATATCGTAGTAGCGCCCTTAGCCCTGGCAAGGCTTTGGACGGATCTACCTACTTGAGTGTAATAGTCGGGACCACATAAATTTTATCGTGGTAATATCGGTTATTTGATGAGTCTCCCATTATTCCTCATAATTTCAGTAATGCATGTTCATCAATCATGATATTATGCTTTCAGCAGGTCTGACGCAATGTTCAGTGTTTCTTATGATTACCAGTTTCAGCTTTGGGCCATTCAATTAATTTATGATATTCAGTTATGTTTAAATCACGTTTTCAGATAATTGCATGCAAGCCTTACACTCAGAATCTTATGATGAAATGTTTTATTATATGCATGATTTTAGTTTTACTTACTTAGCGATTTTATTTACCTTGCATACTCGGTATATTCCAAGTACAGACCACATACTCTATGTTGTATCATTTTATGATACAGGCTCGGACATTTAGATTCAGTCCCCCCGTTAGCCAGATCCTCAAAGTTAGTATCTCTTAGCTTGTTGGTGAGTCCTCATCTTTCGAGGACCTTCTTATTAGTTCATTATCAGTATCTTCAATTTCAGTTTAGCAGTGAGTTAGTTTGGGTCTTGTCCCATGAACTCGTCAGATTTTTAGAGGCTTAGCAGACATAATATGTATTAGTGTCGGATCAGTGTTATGTATTCTATTGTTCAAATGTATTGGATTTTAGATTTTCACTATTTTCTTTTAAATGTTAGTTTCCGCATTATTTATATTGAGCTTTAGTTTTTATGTTCACCTCATGGGTCGACTTGGAGCCATTTATAGTTCTAGATTCTGTGTCTAGATTCGGGCCTATGTTCAGGTCGTGACATTGATCTTCCAAGAGAATTCAAAGTTTTGCGTGCATGGGAAAGCCTAATAACTTGACATAGGCTAAACTCTCTTAAAATACTCCTCTCAGGGCTTAAAATGATGTGGTTAGGACTTAGAAGCTTAGAAATTAGGACAACGACTCGTAGTCCTCACTGGTTGCCACTCTCTTTCTTGCAAACTGAACTTCCCAACCAACAGAGGACTCGACGAGTAGTTAGGTGGAACGACGACTCGTCGCATCCAGTTGATGTCACCACTAGAAAATCGACCCTTTCTTCAACTCTAAGCAATTGATGGGTCATGCAACGACTCATGGGGAGTCGCAATGACTTGTCATCTCATTCATCAAGCCCCTCTAAAAAATCCTCATGATTCCAACTCTGCACCACCCAACAAGAAACTCAACGACTCATTGATACTACGAGGGGTCATTCCTTGACCTGTTACCACTGGACCTCCTTCTCTTTTTCCTCCACTATTATGTACTTAACGGGTGACTGAATGATCTATCAAGTGACTTAATAGGTCACCTGATGAGTCGTCTGTAACTTGGTGTAGATTTTTTTTCATATATTCTCCACTTCAACCCTCGGGTCTAATCTTAGGGACTTTTGGGATGTTACAAGGTAATGTATAACCTTCAAAATATGGAAGCTTCAATAGGAGTGATATTGTCATATGTATAACATAAATAACCAGCCCGCAGTGCCCATTCTCAGGTCTCTAAACTCAAAATCATAACTATATCAATAATAGTTCATTCTAGGACTTTCATTTTACAAATAAGTTGTCATGACCGAGCACAAACCTCGAAATGTGAAATGAGACCTAGAACCACGAATGACTCAAAGATAACCCCTTGCACATGCATAACTTACTTTAGAACATAAACAAAGATAAACTTTCGTAAAGCATAACATAAGACATGAGCAGAGGTCTATGATATCATAACTCGTATGGAAATGGACAGTAAGTCAAAAACCGTTGAAACATCTAATATTAGGTCTGAAATCCTCTACTTATAAGATGAGTTGATGGAAAAACACCCCCGTCACTATACTCAAGTCTGGAACTGAAATACATAAAAGAAATGGCATGCATCAAAATTGACATCCTCCGATGATAAGGACTCACCAAAACTACTGAAGCTGGAGCAAGATACAATCTAGCGGCGCGATTGAGATTGATCACCTAAACCTATTGATAACGCTTAAACCACTCCTCTTACTAAAGTGAGAAGTGGACATTGTCAATAAAGAACCAAACTAGAGGTTGGGGTCGATCCCACAAGGAATAGGGAGACTGGATTATAGCCGGTAACTAAACTTGTAAGGTAGTTACTTCAAAATAGGGGGATTCTAAAGAAAATCAATAATAAAAGCAAATTTCAAATTTATGATCTTAAGTCATTATCAAAGGATAACTAGGGTTTGTGTTCCCCACGGGTTCATAACTGCTTCGGGTATATACTCGTGATTATCACAAATACTTACTTATAGAACTAATAGCTTAGGTTCATTCAAACGACCGACCAGTCCCTATTGAATGATTATACTCAATTACTCAGTTAAGTCTCATGAGTGGTTTCAAATTATTCGTTATCACTAAATTCCATATTTAACTATCCTGCGACCACAACTCAAGTTAATACAATAATCATCAAGATCAACGCTCCATTGTAATTCTCTTTTCCTAATCTCTACCTCTTCGACCAAAGAAAGTAAAGAATTCGGGCATGTCCTAATGTTGCGCACCATTAAGAAACGTTTAAGCATGAAGAGAATACAATATAAGTGTTTGTATTGGTTTTAAGATCACTTTGTGTAACCCTAGGTTGTTAATTCACCATGATTCCCACAACCCTAGCTATGGAGGTTTTAGCCTCTCATAGTGCAAGGTTCTTATTAGCATTCATGATTAAGAATAAAAATCAATACTTACAATAATGATTGAGAAAAGAACTTCCTTCAATTACTCCAAAAAATCTTGAAAAACAAGCAGTAAGAACAAGAAGTATTCAAGAATAGGTTGATCACAAGTTAACACCAACTCAATCCTCTCTTCTCAAGGTTTCTACTCTCTAAAACTATCAAACTGATGTACTCTATAAACATAAAACATAAAACATATTTATACAGATACAAGAATCCTTTTCCTAAGCCAAAAGGGTGAATTTACATATCTGTCGCCGATAGTGCCACGACTCGACCTACGATCCGTAGCATGCTCCTACGATTCGTAGCTTCCTCTCCTACAATCTCAACTGGATAAATTCTGGCTAAGTTTGGCATCTGGGTACGACTCATACCATCAACTCATAACTCGTACTGAGCTCTCGTACTTTGAATCAGAGGTTTTGATGTTTTTCTGAAGTTTATCACGACCAGAATGGAAGAACCGTACCTTCGCCACGGGTCGTACTTTCTTCTCGTAGCAGGAGTCAGAATCAGATGCAATTTTTCTGGATTTCATCACGACTCGTACAGGACTGCTACTAATCATACTGGGACTCGTGGGTCACATCTGCTTAACCTTAAATTTCAGCAACTTCTAACGGCCACCAATACGACTTGTAGGTCCAATCTACGATCCGTACTGTGGTCTACACTTTTTGCCCATTTTGCACTTTTTAAGTGATCATTTGCAATTTTTAGTTCCAACACCTGTTTATCCTGTAACAAAAGGAAAAGTACCTCATATCAACATAAATACACCTAAGTCGATGTTATTTTCTTAGTTTTGCGCGTCGAATGTGTTGTAAACCCACAGCATATCAACACCCTCAACTTAAGACTTTTGCATGTCCTCAAGTAAAGAAAAGAAAAACTAAAATATGACGCTCAATTAGAAATAAACTTAAGATACTACGGCCAATACTCAAACAAACCTGCACTTTCTATACAAACTCTATTGACCCTTTCTCATGGAACCACATCAGCTAATGTATTACAAGTAACTTCAAAACATCATAAACGAGGATCAAAACATGTCATGTAGCTATCAACAGGCTGTTAAGTCATCACCAATGTTTTTTACACAGACCAACAGTAAAAGCAAATATAATTCATGTACCCTCACACAAATGAAGTCCCCACTTAGATGTGAAATGTCAAACATGATATGGGACTAAGAAAGTAAGGCGCTCACTCTCTCAAAGAAGTTACAAGTATTATGAGTCGGATACCATAGGCTTGCCCTTATTTTCTCTGCATTGGTTTTTTAGATGATCGAGTTAATATCACTATAGGACTTGGTATGACTTGTAATGTAGGCTCAGGGCTGGACATGATAAAGATGGAAGATTTTATAAGTGATTATTCCTTCCTTGGCACTACATACATTGGCTACACCATTCACCTAATTCACCATTTTATTCTTTAATTCCCCATTTTTCTCCTTTTTCTCCTTTTTATTCACATTTGCATGGGTGTGCTGAGTTTTCACTTTTCTTTCAGCATTTTCAAAATTTCTTTGAGCTTTATTTTTCAACATTTAAAACATTTTTTTCTTTTCTTTTCATCTCACCACACCTCATATTCCACCATTTCTTTCTTTTCTTTTCATTTCCTTTCTTCCATTCTCACCTTTTATGCACCCCTACTCTAGTCACCCTCAACTTAAGCATTTTGCTTATGTTGAGGTTCATAATATCCAAGGGAGGACCAGGGCCAAAACAGNCAAAGAAACATGGTCTATTAAGGCTCAAACTTGGGATCAAGGGATTCATGCAACTTTTGGTAGGGCAATATAGGCTAAAAGTGAGCTAAACAAACAATGGTCTGTGATCATATCTTAACCCATCATCCTTAGCCTATGCAGAGACCAACCAGGAAAGTTCTGGATCTACAACACAATACCGAACTGACTAATATACCTCACTCACACATGGTACATGAACTATTTTCATCTCACCTGTCTGGTTTATACATGTCTTAACAAAACTACTCATGTTGACAAAATAAATGACATCCAAAGATCCACAACAATCAGGCATGTTGTCACAAAAACATAGCTACTGTATCAGAAAATTTTTAAACAGGGTCAATTTTTAACAAAAAACAAAACTAGTGCAATTTTGTTGGTCGAGTATTCCTAAGCTACTTTCTAATTAAACAAAAATCATAAACTAAAAATAAAAATCCTATACATGTTGGTTCTACTAGATAGCATGTCTGAGGAAAAAGAAACACGGCAAGAAAAACCATCAGACGGAACAAAAATCCCAAAAATCACAAGTACACTCCCTCCCCTTTTAGAAAAGATAGCTTCATCTCCGAATCATCATCTAGAAGATCATAGGGAGTATAATGTTCGTCCGTCTGGATGACTACACGCAAGTGCACATGGTCGAACAAGTAGTAAAATGGCTCAAGTAAGCCAAGTATCAATCCCACAGGGACTGGACTACGGTATCAATCT
This sequence comes from Datura stramonium, assembly GCA_018107945.1. Taxonomy (NCBI): domain Eukaryota; kingdom Viridiplantae; phylum Streptophyta; class Magnoliopsida; order Solanales; family Solanaceae; genus Datura; species Datura stramonium. The sequence goes on from JACEIK010004901.1 coordinate 18,105, forward strand.
AATCAAGTGTTAATAAACTTTAACTCTAAAA
>JACEIK010004901.1:35182-55182 GCA_018107945.1 Datura stramonium
TAACTACAAATCACATGAGAATGTACAAATAATGATGGATAAACAAGACGAAATGAAGCATTTGAGTATCACTTGGGCATATAATTCTGCCCAAGATCAAAGACCTTGAATCTCCCTAAAACCTCTCTAAAGCTCTTGCATGGGAATGGGCATGCATTAGGGACTTAACCCATATTAACACACTCAGAAAAATACACAAAATGACGTAGTTTAGGGTTTCAAAGCATAGAAAAGTCAAAAATACCCTTAATAAAATTTCCCCTGATAACTTGTCACGACCCGAGAGGGGACCCGGATCGTAGACACGGGACAAGAGACGCCGAGAGACCCCAAGTCAGCCCATGGAATAAGCATTCACTATCTCATTCAATAAACATGAAGGAAACATAAATGTAACTCAGCAGTAGTATAACATAGCATAACAACAGAACAAACATCTAAGTTGAATACATGTCTAAGTCTGATAAGCCTCTAATCTGGACGAGCTGATGGGAAAACACCCCCAACTAGCTCAAAAGTACTGAAACTGAAAGTACGCTCAAATAATAGAAAGTCTAGTCCTCGTAGGATGAGGACTCACCAAGCAAGCAAATGCTAACTCTAATAAGCAGTTACGAACAGGGCTGAACCTGAGAACCGGACCTTGCATCATGAAACGATGCAGCATAGAAGGTATGCGTTCAGTACATGGAATGTACTGAGTATGCAAGGTAAGTAAAACCACTTTGATAAAATAAATCATTTAAATCCATTCAAGCACATAATAAACTGTAAGAATAAGTAGAAGATCACATGCATTAATTCTGAAATCGAACTTTATCATGACATGTTCATGCATGGCTTTAGAACATCATAACTGAATCGAATGACTCAAAGCTAAATCATAACATTTATCTTAAAAGCTGAACAATGAGCCAAACCTTGCTTTTTAAACATGCATGCATAAGTTAATCATCATGAGTAATGGATATGTAAATTCAAACGATATAGACAACGGGAGACTCGTCACTTAACCGACATACCACGATAGAGCTTATGTGGTCCCGACTATTACACTCAAGTGGGCAGAGCTGTCCAAAATCTTGCCAGGGCTAGGGACGCTACCATGATATCGATATCAAGCTGAAGGGCCAATCGGGCCAGGGATAGCTCACAAGGGAGGTCCCAATAATATAATAGAATCAACCTATGTTGTCGCGTAGTTTTGGGTCGTAGTGTTATCGACCCTTAGCCCGCTCGATGCTAGACTCTTCTCCCAAAAAATGCAAGGCTCTACATTGTATAAATACGAAGCTCAACATCGTCTAATGACGAAGCTTAACATGAAATCATGCATAAACTCAACATCATATGAAACGAAGCTCAACATTGTCTATTGACAAAGCTCATTATAAAATCGTGCATCCATTAGACATCATATGAATATGAAGCTCAACAATGTCATCTCGACAAAGCTTAGAATAGAATCATCCTTAGACTCAAAATCATGTGAAATGAAGCTTAATGACAACATACATCTCAATTATGAAATTCATACGTATGAGAAGCTTTATTATGACACATACCACAAGCTCGAGAATAGTGGGAGGCTTTACTCCAAAATCATGTGGTAAGGCTACTTTAGAATTATCACTTCATTATCATCAACATAGGGACCTTGCCCAAAACATTATCATGCTTAAACCCATTCAAATCATTTGGAAATATTATAATATGGGGAGATTTCACCCCAACATGAAACAATATAGTCAATTTATGAAAATCGTCAGTCATACTCAACATTGGGCACTACCGAAAGCTTCACTATACATGGGTCTATTTGATCTTCTTCGAAAACGATGTCAAAATCATGGGTAAAATTGAAAACATTCTTTTCATCATCTATTCCATCATCATCACATTATATTAGGAACTTCCCACACATGGGCGTTTTAGATTCAATTTTTAGAAAACAATTTTGTAAAAAGAAATTAAGTTAGAATCCGCCCAAGCTCGATAAATCATCAATATCAACTCAATTAATTATACCCATGAGTAGAAATGTAAGAATCATGCAATTGAATGAAAACCAATACTTGATCATCACAAACTAATTACAAATTGATAGGGAATGGGCATGGGTGTGGAATAAAGCACCCACTCATAGTCTTACATACCTGGGATTGAAGAATCTTATCTCCTCCTAATTACCCAGCTAAGATTTCCCTTGAAATCCTTGATGTTCTCCTCATTTTCTTCCCTTCAAAGTCTCACCCTTTCATGCATGAAGAAAATGGCCTAGATGGGTCTTTCTCAGCTTAAAACCCTCTATTACGGCTTAAAACGACGTAGTATAGGCCATTAGAACTTAGGAATTACGGAAAAGCCCTTACTAAAATCGCTAAAAATAACTGTGAGGGGGTCCTAACGGATGACCTGACGACTCGTTACTAGGGCACATGATCCATTGGTTCACCCGTCAAGTACACTGCCTCATCTCTTGTGAAAACTCAACTGGCTTTATAACGGCCCTCCTAACGGATCGTTAGGAATGACGACGACTCGTTAGGTACCATCCGTCAGGTACATTGGATAAGCCTTGCTAACTTTCCGTGGGACCAACCCACGACTGACATGATGACTCGTGATGACTGACCACGACTTGTTACATCGCCCGTGAGGGCCTCCAGTCCTCCATCATCTTAGGCCTTCCCCACGAGCCACTTGATGACTTGTTAGGCCTCCTCACGAGTCGTTAAGTGACCCGTTCTGCAACTGCTGCAACATTTTCTAGTTTTTCTCCTGATTCATTTTCGGGTTCGATTCTTGAATTCCCGAGGTATAATAATATCTCCCCCTTGGGAAAATTCATCCTCGAATGTTATAAACAAGCAGAAAACTAATGCTAATCATTTACATTCAAGTGGAAAACTGACGGAACGACTACTCCCGAAGAGAACCACATAGCTGGTCAGAGTTCAGACATCACATACACCTATCATATCATAAAACAAACTTATTCACATGAATAGAACATGAAAAACTGAATAGAGGTTTAGGGAAAAAATTTGATACCTCAAACTGAAGTTGAGCCGGTAGGGAACAAATGGGGGTATTTAGCCATCATATCCGTTTCGGCCTCCCACGTTGCTCCCTTGACATGATAATTCCTCCATAACACCTTTACTGAGGATACTTCCTTGTTCCTCAGCCTTTGAACTTGTCGATCCAAGATTTCAACAGTAATTTCTTCATAACTGAGGTTGTCTTTCACACCAATGTTGTCTATAGGAACCACCAAGCCTGGATCACCCAAACACTTTTTCAATAACGATACATGGAACATGGGATGAACTGGAGCCAATTCTGAAGGCAAGTCCAACTCATACGCCACCGTACCAACTCTTATCACAACCCGGTATTGACCAACATAGCGGGGACTGAGTTTACCTTTCTTTCTGAACTGCATGACTCCCTTCATGGGAGATACCTTTAGAAACACCCAGTCATCAACATCAAACTCCAATTCTCTTCTTCTCACATCAGCATATGATTTCTGACAACTCTGAGCGATTTTCAATTGGTCCCTTATCAACTAAACCTTCACCATCGCCTCATGAACCGAATCTGGTCCTACTACAACTGCCTCACCAACCTCGAACCATTCGATAGGAGATCTGCACCTTCGCCCGTAGAGAGCCTCGAACGGTGCCATCTAGATGCTAGAGTGGTAACTATTATTTTAAGCAAACTCGATCAAGAGCAAATGATCATCCAAACTACCTTTGAAATACATCACACATGCTCTCAACATATCCTCAAGAGGCTAAATGGTTCGTTCCACTTGGCCGTTCGTCTAAGGGTGAAAAGTTGTACTTAGCTTAACCTGAGTTCCGAGCCCTTTTTGAAATGAACGCCAGAATTGAGAAGTAAATTGAGTACCTCGATCCGAAATAATAGACAAGGGCACTCCATGAAGCCGAACCAACTCCCGAATATACAACTTATCATAATCATCTGTTGAATCCGTGGTCTTGCCGATAGGAAGTGTGAAGCCTTGGTCAACTTGCCCACGACAACCCAAATGGAGTCGTATTGTCGGCAAGTACGAGGTAGACCTATAATGAAGTCCATATTGATTTATTCCCACTTCCAAGTGGGGATGGAAATATCCTGAAGTACACCTCCAGGTCTTTGATGCTCGGCTTTTGCTTGCTGACAGTTTGGACATTTTGCTACAAACTCCGCAATATCCCTTTTCATACCATCCCACCAATAGATTTCTCGCAATTCCCGATACATTTTCGTGGATCCTAGATGAATAGAATATCTGGACCATGTGCCTCATGCAATGTCCAAACTCTCAAATTATCAATGTCTAGAACACATAGTCGACTCTAGTATCGTACCACACCATCTCCCCTTTGGGAGAAAACCTCTACCTTATGACTCTGCACTGCCTCCTTCATTTTCCTCAATATTAGATCCTCATCTTGCTTGGATTTAACAACAACTACCAAGGATGATTCTGACCCGTTATGCACAACAATACTGCCATCAGTCGAATCGATCAATCTAACTCCCAGCCCGCAAACCGGTGAACATCTTTCACCAATTCCTTCTTCCCCTCATCCACATGGGACACACTCTCCATTGAGAGCCTACTAAGCGCATCCACAACCACATTAGCCTTGCTTGGGTGGTAAAGGACACTCATGTCATAATCAGCAAAAGTAACTCCAACCACCTCCTTTGCCGAAGATTTAGATCTTTCTGTGTGAACACATGTGCAAACTCTTGTGGTCCGTAAATACATCCCACGTGGACCATACAAGTAATGCTGCCATATCTTCAATGCAGAACACCACCACTTGACAATTCAAGATCATGGAGTGGGATAATTCTTTTCATGCACTTTTAGCTACCGAGAGGCATAAGCTATCACCCTCCCACGCTGCATCAACACACACCCAAGTCCAACTCTGAAAACGTCACAATAAACACCAACCCATCGTTACCCTCAGGTAGAATTAAATACTGAGTCTTGAAGCAAAGTCGAGCCTTCAACTCTTGGAAGCTTTTCTCACAAGCCTCCGACCATTGAAACTTCACCTTCTTCTGAGTCAACTTAGTCAAAGGCGCTACAATGGATGAGAAACCCTCCACAAACCTCCAATAGAATCCAGATAAGTCCAAGAAGCTCTGAATATCTGAGGGATTCGCACAGTGCAGGCCAAATGCTTCACCACCTCAATTTTCTGTGAGTCTACTTTTGCCTTCGCTAGACACCACATGGCCAAGAATGCCACGGAGTCAACCAAAACTCACACTTACTGAATTTTGCATACAATAGGCGGTCCTTGAGGGTTTGATGCACTACTCTCAAGTGAGCGGCATGCTCCTCCTCGCTCCGAGAGTATACCAAGATGTCATCAATGAACACGATCACGAACATATCCAAATATAGCTTGAACACCCTATTCATCAGGTCCATAAAAGCTGCAGGAGCATTCGTTGAGTCAAAATACATAACTACAAACTCGTAGTGACCATACCGTGTTCTGAATACCGTCTTCAGGATATCCACTCCTCCCGAACTCTGGTAGATGATACCCGGTCCCAGGGGTCTATCTTGAAAAGAGTTAGCACCCTGAAGCTGATCGAATAAGTCATCGATCTTGGGTAAGGGATACCTGTTCTTGACAGTGGCTTTGTTCAACTGTCGATAATCAATGCACATACGAAGGGACCCATCCATCTTCGAACGAAATAGTATTGGTGCACCCCATGGGGCGGCTCAATCTAATGAAACCCTTATCTAGCAAATCCTCTAACTGATCCTTCAACTCCTTTAGCTGTTTGGAGCCATCCTTGGAGTTGAATAGATATAGGTTTGCATATTAGGAAGGAGGTCAATACCGAAATCAATCTCCCACTCAGGAGGAATACCTGGAAAATCATCAAGAAAGACCTCTGGATACTCTCATACTACTGGAACTGACTGGATAATCAGGGTTAGGACTCATATCATCAACCTAACTAGGTGATATATGCAACCTCTAGAAATCATCTTCTATCCTTGGTGGGAAACGAAGCATTTCCTAAGCACAACTGAACTACCCTTCCATTCTAAGACGACTCACCCAAGAATCTGAACTCTACTGACAGGTCTTGCAAGTAATGGAAGCATAACTGCTTCTTACAGCCCAATCCATGCCTAGGATAATACTCCAGAAATCGATCTTAGCTAACTCTATCGAATCCGCTGGGTGACCTTAAGGAGAACCAAAACCGGGCAATTTCTATACACCCGTCTAGCTATAATTGAGTCACCTACTGGGTAGAAACTGAAGGATTCTAATAAGACATCGGGACTGACTACGAAGAAAGCTGGGTACAAAGGTGTACAAAGGAAAAGGTGGCCCATGGATCTAATAATGCATAAACATCGATATGGAAGACTCTTAACATATTGATAACCACGTCTAGGGATACTCTGCTCTGACAGGATGCTAGGGCATAAAATCTGTTCAGCACTGACCACCGGTTGCAGCGGTGGATGCCTGATGTGTTGAGCGAGGGTGGGGCTATTTGAACTAGAAGTTGGGCCATGGCCCCCAACACGATCCTGTATGCGCTGGACAATCTCTAAGCATGTATACGGGTTTCCCGCACCCAAAACACGCACCCAAACCCGCCAAGCACTGGCCTGTATTCCCTCGGCCACACACGCGACAAAAGCTGAAACACCTGAATGCGGTCCTGCGCCGACCCCTCAAATCGTATGTTGTCCCTCTGCGATCATACCTAGGCCTAGATGGCACAATCAAGGCAGTGAAGCTGAGCGAGATGATCTCTAGTGAGTCTGCTGGTGAATTTGCCCACCGCTGGGCCTCTATTAGGAAAATTTGTTGTCTCAGTCTGGCCCTCTTGGCCTCTCTAACTCCTCAAATATGGCCTCCATCTACTGGTGTACAACACCATGATCCATATCTGTTGGAGCATAGCAATCCTGCATTCCTTATGAGGTAACCTACTATCCCATGAACAAACCTGCTCACTTGCGCCCTCTGGTTAGCCACTTACTCAGGAGCATACATCAATAGGCGAGTGAACTCAACGGAATACTCTAGTACCGTCATCCTCCCTTGCTTCAGATTTATGAACTCAGCTGCCTTTATCTCACCAACCTCCCAAGGGAAGAACCGATCAAGGAATGTAACATGGAACTCTTCCCAAGTGACCGGACTTGCTCTAACAACTCTGTTGTCCTTCCATTGACGGAACCAGATATACGCAACCCCTTTCAACTGGTAGGAGGCCAACTCTGCTTTCAACCTTTGATCACCCCCATAGCCTGGGTGATCTTGATGATCACATCAATGAAGTCATGTGGGTCCTCACCTAGCTTAGACCCTAAGTATTCCGGCGGGTTCATCCTCAGAAGTCATGACTCGAGCCATCGCTGCATTGCCATTACTGCGGAGACATATGCAGCGACCTGCTAATTGACTTTTTGGCTTGATCAAGGCACACTACAAGCATCTTGGATAGCGGCCTGAACTTCGAGCGTGGCCCGAGCAGCTCCCGTGCCCAGGCTCCTGAACTGGTGGGACTTGTTGATGCCCATGACCCATGCCATCCTCGTGGCCTTCACCGTCTCCATTTCTCCTTCCATTCATCCTTCGAGCCATGATTCTGCAATCGCAGGCCAGCACAAATTAGAGAGGGAGAGAAAGACTCTTCATCGTAAGACATAGATCATGAAAGATAGGAACATTTCCTAGAATGTTTCATAGCCTCTTCATCATAAGTGTGGCGTGCTTCACACCCATTAAAAGATTCTACTTAGCCATGGATTTCGCCTCCCTGGACACTTCAAACCTATTGCTCTGATAACAAGTTTGTCACGACCCGAGAGAGACCCGGATCTGGAGCACGAGGACAAGGGACCCCGAAAGACCGCAAGTCAACCGTAGCATAATAATTCACTATCTCAATCAATAAACATGAAGGAAACATATGTATAACTCAGTGGAAGTATAACAGCTTAACAACCAGAACAAACATCTGAGCTGAATACATGTCTAAGTTTGACAAGCCTCTAATGGGCAGTGATGGGACAACACCTCCAACTAGCTCGGAAATCTTTGAAACAAAGTACGTTCAAGTAACTGAAAGTCTAGTCCTCGGAGGATGAGGACTCACCATGAAAGCAAATGCTAACTCTAATAAGCTTCTACATCTACTAAAGCTCTCTCGGTTGCAAGGAATGGTCTCCCAAAAAGATGATGGGGAATCATAATCAACCTCGCATCCAAAATCACGAAGTCTTCTGGGCCTCTAAATTTTATCTACCTTGACAAGCACATCTATCAGGATCCCCACCGGCTTCTTAACTGTTCTGTCGGCCATCAGTAGCCGAATGTTGGTCGGTGTAGGAGTTCCCAATCCTAGCCTGTGAATACAGCAAAGGGCATCAAATTAATTCTATCTCCCAAATCCGCCCAGGTGCCCTTGCAAACTTAACATTACCAATCATACATGGTATAATGAAGGCACCTGGGTCCTCCGTTTTCTGTCTAAGACCCTTGTAGCTATGGCACGGCAGTGATGCACATTGTAAATAGGCTCATAGCTCACAGATCTTTTCTTTCCCACTAGGTCCTTCATAAACATTGCATATCGACATATTTGCTCTAATGCTTGACCAATGGTATGTTCACAGACAACTACTTAAGCATTGAAATGAATTTATGGAACTTACCATTCTCCACCTTCTTCTTCATCCTTTGGGAGAATGGTGGTGGTGGTCGTGGGATAGATTTTTGCACTTGCGTTTCCCCTTGATCCTTGGCAGGTTCCTTCTCACCTCTCGGGGCCTCTTGCAACTCCCCATTCTCTCTCTCAGCACTTGTGTTAATCATCCTCCATTATTCTCTCTTTCTTCCATTCAACTGGAAACAGGGGGTCAACTTCTTATGTTTTACCACTCCTAGTCATTATTGTCATACAATGTGCATCATTATTTGAATTTTGGATAGTGTTGTTAGGTAGTGTACCCTTTTGTCTAGGGTTCATTGATGCTGACAGTTTCCCAAGTTGGTGTTCAATTTTCTTGATGACAGTAGCATGTGATTCCACCTTTTGACCCATGCCCGACCGTCACCTCGGATCTCCTTCAACTGATCATCAGTGGACCTCACCTTCTTCAACATCTCAGCCATCATGTTCTCTAACTTTGATTGGCCCGGCTTCCCCTTCTCGTGCATTTGGAAGCACATAGGGAATCTAACCTTGTCATTGCGATAACCATCATTGCGCCTCCAATCACCTTCCACTCACAACCTCCCGGCTCCTATCTCTGAACCCATTTCTGTTGTAGTTGTCTCTATACTGGTTCCGACCTTAATTTTCAGAACCTTGGAGCCAATTGTCTTGTCTAGACGCTTGGGCGTTGGTTCGAAAACCCGCCACCTAACTATCCATAAAATTTCGTTCCTCCTCAGAATCAGAGTGATTGACTCTTTTCTCCCTTCCTTTAGTACCCACTGCATTAACCTGCTTGGCTCCAGTTCCCATAATATGCTTTGTTAGCAAGAGTCCAATGATGTGCGCCTATGAGCCAACTCTGATGGCGCTCTTCTTCTTTTCTTCGTCGGTATGCAGTCAAACCAACAGCATATGTGCCTGCCACTGCATCTGGCCTCCCTCGTATGCCAGGCCCTGTTTGTCTTAGTCACCTGTCAAGAATGGTGGAAGCTTTCTCCCAGGTGTGACTCATCAATGCTCCTCCAGCTACCGTGTCTGCTATAGATTTGGTGCTATTGTTCAGAGACTTGTAAGAAAAATTTCCAGCAAACTATCATTTGAAATTTTGTGTTTGGGGCACATCAACTTCTTTTTGAATTTCAACAAAGTTTCATGAAGTGCCTCAGTCTTGATCTGTCAAAAATTATAAATCTCATCTTTTAGTTGTAACATCCTGGACGGGGGAAAGAATCTCTCTTAAAAGGCCTGTTTAAGCTCCCTCCAATTGGTTATGGAGTCGTTCGGAAACTCCGATAACCACAAAAATGCTTCCCCAGATAGAGAAAAAGGAAGACCCACAGGTCGTATTGCATCCTGGCTTACTCTGGGCAACCTGGCCACACCTTGCATATTCCAACAAGTTCATTAGGTGCAGGGTTAGCGTCATCCGTTGTGTGACCACTAAACACCCCTTTCATATTTAGTAATTGAATCCTTGGTGCTTGTAATGTCGAATTTGGCCCCAGCGGGTGTGGTGGTGGCACAATTTCTCCAGTTGACTCGACTTCATCAATATTTGGGTCATCATCGTAATTAAAAATTTTGAGGAGAGAATCTATGAGCTTTGTTGCCCCTCCCTCATTAAACCCGGCATTTCGCCCACTCTCTTTCATCTTTCACATCTTTGTAGTGCAACTGTCGAGCTAGCTCATCTTGCCTAGCTTCTTCAGATATACAGGCCTCTCTTTGCTCGTGGTTTTCCATGTTACGCAGTACTCTTTCAATTTCTGGATTTGATGGAACAGATGATCTCCTCTACTCGAGTGTGGCAATCACCGGAGAACCTTTGTGGGTATCAAAAGCAGAAAAATAAACGTAATTAAAGAAATAGCTACCGAAAAGTTAATTACAAGCTAATAACCTAGTTTCAGCCGTATTCCTCGACAAAAATGCCACTTTTTTATAACGCTCAAACCACACCTCTTACTGAGTAAGAGAAGAGATTATTTGTCAATAAAAAGACAACTAGGGTTGGGGTCGATTCCACAGGGAATAGGGAGACTAGATTATAGCTAGTAACTGAACTTGTAAGGTAGTTACTTCAAAAAAATAAGTTCTCAAATAAAATCAATAATAAAAAATTTCCAAAATTCTGATGTTAAGTCATTATCAAAGGATAACTAGGGTTGTGTTCCCCATGGGTTAATAAACGCCGGGTATACACTCGTGATTATCACCAATACTTATAAAACTGATAACTTAGGTTGATTCAAACGATCGACCAGTCCTATTGAATGACTATACTCAGTGCTTGACCAAGTCTCATGAGTGATTTCAAATTATCCGTTATCACTAAATTCTAGATTTAACTATCCTACGACCACGCTCAAGTTAATACAATGATCATCAGATCAAGGCTCGTTGTAATTCTCTTTCCTAATCTCTACCTTTTCGACCAAAGCAAGTAAAGAATTCAGGCATTTCCTAACGTTGTTCACCATTAAGAAACACTTAAGCATGAAGAGAATACAATATAAGTGTTTGTATTGGTTTTAAGATCACTTTGTGTAACCACAACTTGTTAATTCACCATAGTTCCCACAACTAGCTGGAGGTTTTAGCCTCTCATAGTTGCAAGGTTGTGATTAGGATCATGATTAAGAATAGAAATCAATACTTACAATAATGATTGAGAAAAACACTTCCTTCAATTACTCCACAAAATCTTGAAAAACAAGCAGTAAGAACAAAGAGGAATTCAGAGCAGGTTGATCCTGAGTTAAGACCAACTCAATCCTCTCTTTATCAAGGTTTCTACTCTCTAGAACTATCCAACTGACATCCTCTATATAAAAAAAACCTAAAACATATTTATACAGACACAAGAATCCTTTTCCTAAACCAACAGGGTGAATTTCCATATCTGTCGCCGCTAATTACCCGGCTTCGACCTACGATACGTAGCATGCTCCTACAATCCGTAGATTCCTCTCGTACAATCTCAGCTGGCTAAGTGGCTAAGTGTTGGATCTGGTATGACTCGTACCATCAACTCACGACTCGTACTAAGATCCCGTATTTTGAATTAGAGGTTTTGAAGTTTTTCTGAAGTTCATCACGACCAGAATGGTACGACTCGTACCTTCGCATTGAGGTCATACTTTCTTCTCGTAGTAGGAGTCAGACTCAGATGCAATTGCTTCTAGATTTCATCATGACTTCCCTCATCATGACTCGTCGGGCTTGCTACTAATCGTATTGGGACTCGTGGGTCACATCTTCTCAACCTTAACTTTCAGCAACTTCTCACGACCACCGGTATACAAGGCTGCGTAGGTCCTTCCTACGATCCGTACTGTGGTCTACATTTTCCCCATTTGCCTTTTTAGCGATATTTTGCAATCTTCAACTCCAACACCTGTTTATCCTGTAACAAAAGGAAAAGTATCTCATATCCATATAAATACACCTAAATCAATGATATTTTCTTAGTTTTGAGCGTCGAATGTGTTGTAAACCCAAAATACATCACTAATCATGAGATGATATAGCATAAAAGTATGCGGTCGGTACATAAAATGTACCAAAGTATTCAGGTTAAGTAAAACATGAGAATAGGGACAACAATCTAAAATCATAATTTTGAGATAGTCATAAACATGAGTTATTCATAATGAGCTAAAGTATAAGGACCCAATGTTTTGAAAGTAAAATCATATGGTTTAACATATTTGAAATTATAAGTAAACTCATAAGCTGATCAATGGGTCAAATATACTGTAAAACATAAAATCATAAAATCTGAATGTGAATAACATGGAGCACGAGGAATAGTGGGAGACTCTCATGACCAACATCATCATGAATAGGCACATGATGCCCAACTATCTCATAAGTTGGCAGAGTCGACCTAAGCCTTGCCAAGGAAAAGAATGATAAAGACATGGTATCACTCATGAGCCCATCCTGGCGAGGGAATACTCTTTGGTGAGGCCTCTAACATAATTATACCTATAGTGGCACGGAGTTCGAGATCTTGTGCGCTGAACCTCGGCCTACTCGATGCTAGATATTACTCCCAAAACATATGTGTGCTTATATCATAATCATGAAACACAGTTTTACATGGTCGTTTAAATCATAGAATTCATAATATCTTAACATACGTGAACTAACCACGAAAATAATACCGAAGGTTCGCCATGATACATAAAGCTTGATATTTATGAAATTAATGCATAATTGAGTAAATCATCTTAACTTGAAAACATAGATTCATAATATATTCTTGTAGAAAACATATAATCATAATCATAGGTAAAATCATTAGAGGGAATCGAATTCACCAAAAGATGTAAGAGTTTTTTTCATCAAAATAGGGTGTAACCCTAGGAAATTCATAAAATTATAATTAGAATCTTGAATTAAATTGATTTGAAATTGGACATGAGGAATTGGAAGGAATCCCCATTCATGACCTTACATACTTGAGCTTGATGATTCCTTAACTCGATTTGAAGACCCAAGAGAAATTAAGAAGGAGAATATGATGAAGCCTAGCTCTTCCTTAAGGGAGAGAATTTCTAACTTATAGTGTTTTGGAGAATGAGGTTTTAGGCTAAGTATAACCCCTTAATCATTCCTTTAGAAAGCTTTAAATGACATCATTTAGAAGTTAAACTCGGAGTTTTACTTAAATACCCTTGGACTGCCGAATTAAAATTCCAGCTAAAGAACCTATCCAACACAATGAATGGTAGGTTAAACCAAAGAAACTAGTTGGTTCACACGTTGTTCCTTTCTACTCTGAATTATCCTCTAAACATGTTCCCATGACTAAAACAAATGGCCATTATAATCTAATAATGGGTCATACAATTCACTCGTCGATTACGGATAAATTTTGACAAATTTAAAGTTCATCACCATGAGCCAATAAATGAGTTATTGGTTCCAAGGATGACTTGTCATGTGGTTCTTTCAATGGCCTGGTACCATTTTTCCCTACTGATTTCTGGTGCAAGTCTCGGATCTAATAGTTGAGACTTTCGGGGTGTTACATAAGTGTTCATATAAATTCTATAATATAAGATAACTTCAATATACATATTTAGCTTAAGGATAACTCTAAGAGTCATTACTTCAAACACTTTGTACATATCTAATCCAAAGTCAATTCTCAACTTGAATTCTGCTAAAGAAGAAAAAAAAGAGCCTTTAATTTTCCAGTCGTAGGTTCGACTTAGCCACCAACAACTTTCAACTTAAGATTATAGTTCCTACACTCTTTCAGCCCAAAACAACTATAAACATGGTTGTACCAACTTCCAAAAATCGATTAGCAAGAGCCTCATAACAAGAACACAACAATAACAGTTACGATGAATTCAATTTAGTACAAAACTCATAGATTTCTTATGAATTAGAAAGGTAGCACTAATTACTTGAGCTTGTGATACATGTTGGCTATAAGAGATCAGTTTTTATAACTTCTACTAACTTGACTTTTCCAAATCCAGGGCGATTTCAATGAAATAACTCTATCATAATGTTCTCTATGCTTCAACATTCACTACCACGAAGAATTAATGTTGTGGTGTTTGGGGGCCTTAAATTTCTCTTCAAGTTTAGTGGAAAACCTAAAGGGAAAGTCTTATATGGAAGAGCTACTATTTGACATTTTAAAAGATCATGTATGCTTGATCATCCTTTCCCCATTTACGGCAATGTTCTCCCTTCGGGTAATCATGCTAGACATGTTTAAATCAACAAAGGCTTCATCAATGGGATCACCTTTTCAACTTGCTTCATTTTCTCGAGGACCCATACATTATTAATGTCTACTGAGCTACCTAAATCAATGAGTACACTTTTATCTAGAAATTATTAATGCTTGAGATTAGCAACACATTGTTGTGTGGGAATTCTAATCTGCTCAGATCTTTGTTGTTGAATGATATTGGCTCCATGCTTGAAGTCTCCAGCATGTCTGAATTACCTTGTTGATTGCACCTCCTCTAGTTATCATGTGATCACATGCTGAGGGGAGCAGTCTTAACGTGTTAATCCTCTTTTCCTTCCGTAGTTCATGATTTCTGTTTACTTATAAATCCTTTTAAATATATGTTTTTTAAGGAGTGTGGACACTTTTTCTCCAGAATTTCCTATAGTCCTTGGTTTGTCTTAATGAAATTCATACCATAACGTGATTCCTGGATTTTGGATCTAATCTTATCGATTTTTAAGAAATGGGTCTACTTTATATTTCTTATGGTATTGACAGTTGTATCGGACCTATAGTGAAACTGTACTCTACAATAACTTTGGGAACTCATCCACGGAATAGACTAGGCTGAGGGCTTGACTGTTTCTTTGTTTTCAAACCTTTATAACCTCGATCATTCACATTTTGTCTATTAAATCTGAATTTCTCTATGTATCGGGATCTTTTTCCCGCTGACTTAGGCTCACTCTTATCTTGGATGGGTAAGGCGAGAAACGACTACTAGTGGGTCTTGAATTCGATTCCTACTCTTTTCACACCGTTGGATTAATACTAGTCATCCTCTTTAATCTTTGGTACATCAGTTGTGAATATCAACTCAAATTGTGGCCTCGAATTTTGTCGGTTTTACTTCAACTTCAGCGATGCAACTAAAGTATCAAATTTAAACCCTTGATAAAGTTTGCTGCCTAATCATCCAATACCAAAGATAGTTGTATTCTTTGTTCTTGGAATCTAATTATGAAATCTAGGAAGGCGGAGTCATGTTGCTCGATCTTGAAGATGTTAGCTCGTCGGGCCTCCGCTTTTCTTGCTTCGGTGTGTGCTTTAATGAACTTATCTACAACATAATAAACAAATCAATAGATTTTTTAGGTAATAAGAAATACCAGAGTGAGCTCCTCCAGTAAGGTCTCATGAACTTCTTTACTAAGACGGAATCTATCTTGTCCTTGGTCGAGTCATTCCCTTTAACAATGGTAGTAAGCTAAGATGTTCTCATTAGAATCCTTTTTCCTGTTATACTTAGGGATAACCGACATTTACAAACCTAAGCTGGTATCGGCTTGGGCCCTGCACTTAGCTTGTATAGCTAATGGACGTATCTTTGGGAATATGGTCCTTTCAAGAGTGCGGGCCCCTCGGTATTTGATCTATATAGGTAGGGGTGGGCGTTCGGTGTTTCGGTTCGGTTTTTCAAATTCGGTTCGGTTTTTTCGGTTTTCAGTTATGAATAAGGAACACCAAACACCGAACCGTTTTAATTCGGTGCCGGTTCGTTTTTTTAATTCAGTTCAGTTTATTTATTTCTGATTGTTTGATTATTTGGGCTTGGTTGATGGATTTTTTTTTCTGATTGTAAAATGAGCTGCATTTTAAATAAAATATAAATTATTTCAAGTTTTTTAATTCAAAATGAAATACTGTAGTTTGAACTTTGAACAGAGAATAATTTTAATATTTTACTCATATTAAAATGATGACAATAAAATAGAAAAAAATGAGAGAACATTCATATTATTAACTATTGATTTTCTCGATATATAATAATGCATACGTATCAATGATTTGTTAAACTTCAGCCAAAAACATTGAAATAATAATAGATACATTCACATGATCACATTTGATACATCTATTAGATCTGTCAATAGAGAAAACACGAATTAAGGTGAGAGGGTAATCGATGAACACAAAAAAATTATACCCAAAATAAATTTATAAGAACCCATAAAAAGAGGTTTTCTGCCCAGTGAATCGATGATTGAAGGCGATGATGGGCGATGGCGATGCGGAGACTTCAGTTCGAAGTCGTCGAGTCAGTCTGGTTAAGGAGTGGGATAATGTTAATAGGATTGTTAATTTGTTGAGGACTTACCTGATGAGGACTTGAGGTTCGAATTCGAATGGTGGGTCGACGATGACCCGAAGAGTGAAGACAAGACTGGGGAGCGATGGTCGATCGATGGGGAGTTGGGGAAATGGGGGTATGACGGTGATGGACGGTCTACGGAGAGGAGACGTGGCTGACGGGCGACAGCTGTTGGTGCCGAATGGTAGTGGTGACTGGTGACTGCCGACTGGTAGAGTGGTAGTGGTGGTGTCGCAGATAGTGGTGAGTGGTGAGCGGCTGACTGCCGACTGGTGAGTAGGAGACACCGTCGCGTCGTCGCGTCGGGCAGTGAGGGCTGAGGGGGCGCCGAGGGCTGAGGCAATCAGGAAGCAGCTGTGGTAGCGCAGAGAGGATTGGAAATTGGAATAGTTGACTGTCGAGTGTCAAAACGAGAGGAAGAGGAGCTGAGGAAGCCCGGGAAGGAATAGGATTAGGCGATTAACATTTAGGATTTAGCAGATTAGTTTAGGGTTTTTAATTTTTATTTAATTTAATTATTTATTATAAAATAAAAATAAAATAATTTTAATATATATTCGGTTATTCAGTTTAACCGAAAACGTGAACAATGGCTCCGAAAAAAAACCGAAAACCGAATTACGTTATAAAAAAACCGAAACCAGCGAAAACGAAAAAATCGAAACGAGAAACCGAAAAACGAATTAATTCAGTTCGGTTCGATTTTCGGTTTTCGGTTTCCACCCCTATATATGGGAGTGCTCCTTCAAACCCTCTTTCAAGATCGTTTTAATTTCTTCAATTAAAGACTCTATCATCAGCAAGTCTGTGTCGAGCCCACTTCATGTCGGATTCTCTTAGCACGGGGGTACCTTCTATGGCACCTGCCTACCTATTCTGGCACAATTGGATGCCATCGTGGTTGAGTTTTGAATCTCTATGACCTTCTCGTCTTGTATTGCTTTGTGCTCCATCAGCGGATCTATATTGAGCAGTCCAAGATCTTAAGGGCCTCTTTAACATCATCAAACCCAGATCCCGTGGTTTGCTTCCTTATGGACCCTATTTCTCACACCTCTTTGTATGTTTATATTTATCATATCCATATCCTCTAGATCTCTTTCTTCCTTGTCGTCTCCAATCTCTTACCTTTCTATTGAAAAATCAAATGTGGATTTTCAGTCGCAAAATCTAAAATTCAACTTAGGCTGGTTTTAATGTCGGCCTCTATTATAAGAAAGTATTGGCATATTGAATTTTCAATATGTCTTTGTTGTTTGATGCTTGTTTTCCATGAGTGGTTTCTTGGACAAAAGCAAAGCAGAGGAACAACAGAAAGTTAGTGAGAGTGAGTTAACCTGATATCTGTCTTGGTTCCACGGTATGTGTTGTTTACCAATAAAATCTATATAATTATATTTATAGCAAGGTCATGGGCATCGGTCTATTAAATACACAAATTCAAATTTAATGAGTTAAAAATGTACTGTAGTTAAAATGATAAATGAATAAAATATATGCAAGAAAAATATAATAGAGAGAAATGAGGATTATCTGAATATAACCTGATTAGATATTTGAAGCCTCTAGAACCTCAACTATGCGAACCTAATAAAGTCCTTAAGTAACCAATAATAAGAAGAATAGCAGAGAACAAATGAGAGCAAGAAAATAACAGAGTTGTATTTTCCGATTCCTTCCTCTTTTTTCAAGTGAAAAGAGATACTATTTATAGTTTTTTACCGTACTACTACGACTAATCAAATGACAACGATTGGACCCTATAGTGTATAGTGGTAATCATGATGTTCATACTAGGCCGTTACATACGCCAACTATTAGTTGTCCATTATTTGCAAGTTCCTTGTGCGACCTTACCTACGTATCACCGTCACTTTCATCATGCCTTTAAGCCATCTTATTGTCACCGGATCGGAGTCATAGTCCTCTTCTTGATATTTCTTCACCATTATCTTCAGTTATCTCTGGCCAGACCCAAGAATGATTTCAAATAACCTTATTTATTTTTCTCTTGTTTGACTCGTCATGATTTAATCATTGACACCTTGATAGCACATGGCATGGCAGGCCTCTTGTCAAGTATTTGAGAGTATATTTCCCTTATACATTAATTACTTTTTGCAAGTAAATCCCCATAAAAAATCAATGCATATTAGGAAAAATCTTCATAATTATTTAATTCCTAAATATACTCCGTGCAAGTAAGTATATCAATCACATAATGAAAATAAAAAAAGAAAAAAGTGTCAAAATATCATATGTGAAATTGAACAAAATACCTTTATTAATAGTTTGGTCCAAAATGCTCGTGATATCAATGTTTGATCAAATATACCCTCTATTAGTAGTTTGGTCCAAAAATGCTCCAATTGTTACTTTTCTAATAAACACATTGTTTCTTTTGATCTTTTTAAAACATTTTTTCTAATAAATATTATTTTTAAATAACTCCTTTTTTTACTTTTTTATTTTAAAATTTCTAAAAAAAAAAAACCACAAAAACAAAAAAAAACTAATATAATTAAAAATATTTAATCAATTAAAATAGAATAACCACGTGTACTTTCTAAATTGATAATCTAGGTCATATATATATAAATAATATATAGTAACCTGCTCATCATTAGTTTTTATTTAAATTCATGGTTATTTTTGTAAAATTAATTTCATAAAAAAATAAAATATTTTACTATTTTTAATTTGTTTATTTATTTTGGTAAAAGGTTTTTTTATTAATGTTTTATTTTAAAATAGAAGAAGATAAATATAAAAAAGGATCAACTATAACTCTATCTAATAATATTCCAAAAGTATTTTGTGATTTGAAGCAATGTAACAAATTTTCTGTTTATGACATTACTATTGTTATTTCTTAACATAAAACCAAAGTTATATTAGCAAACTTTTATTTTTCTTCAATTCAGAAGGATAAAGGCATAAACACTCCTTTAAATTTGTCGGAAATTTTCAATTACACACTTGTTCTTTCTTGGGGTCATATGACCCCCTAAACTATTATAAAATCTCTCTCTATATATATAAAGGAAGAATATGGAGATTGGTGACGTGACAGACTTCTAAAGTCACCATTTCTATTTATCTTTTTCTCAATTTTTTGTCATTTTTCTGTTATAACAAGCTAAAATTATTTAATTATTTCTTAATTATATTTTTCTTACTTATCTATCTCTTTTCCGGATTAGAAGCCCAAAAGTCATTCTCATTAAATTAATATTTATTTAATATATATATAATTTATTTTATAAATATTTGATTACTTTAGTCAATTATTTATTCTAATATTTAACTCAACTGTGGCTTATATATATATATATATATATATATATATATATAAAGGAAGAATATGGATGTGATGATGTGGCATGCTTCACA
>JACEIK010004901.1:57682-91369 GCA_018107945.1 Datura stramonium
ATGCATGTTTATCACTGTAAGAGTATTTTGGTCATTTCGTATATTTTTGGTGTGTTCTATAGGAGTAAAAGAAATTATAAATACGAGGCATTATTTAGTATTTTCACACATTTTAAAATATAATAATTTTCTAAATTTGTGAGCATTACTTAATTTTCCTGTGCATTGATCATGTGTGATATTGTATTCATAGTTAATGTATTTGTAGTGTTCAAGAATAATATCTGTTATGTAAGCTAGATTGAGGAGTAAAAATATATTCTTTTATTTGAAATTCAAAAATAACAAATAATTTCATATAACTATTTATAACTTATTCAGTACATAATATATAATACATAATTTAATGTTATTCATATTGAGCTCGGACAAAACCCGATTATTGTGACTAGTTATTTTATAAGGGAAAAATTCTTTTAGTCAAAATAGCCTGGGGTGATAGGACCCCACAAAGAATAAGTATATAGTTTGAAAAATCATACAGGGGTTGTTTATGCCTTTTCCCATTTAAAAAATTTTAAAAAATCAATATTTTTTATTTTATTAAATAAGATAAAAAAAATAAAAAAAATAAAAAAAATAAAAAAAATAAAAAAAATAAAAAAAATAAAAAAAATAAAAAAAATAATAATATTATTATTTATTTTAAAAAACTATGTTTAGTAAGAAAAAGAAATTTTTGACCCAAAAGTATTAATAGCAGGCATTTATGGACCAAATCATTGACGACAAAAATATTTTTAAATTAAACTATTGTCTAAAAGCATTTTTGTTTTATTTCACATAATTTAAGAATATCTTTAATTTGAACCATTTCCCATAAAAAAAAATTCAATATTTATCTTATAAGCTTAATAAATCTCCGCGTGAAGTCGGATGGAGATTGAAGTGAAATGGAACATCAATGGAGCTGCAAGACACATTAACATATTATAGATACATAAGCCATGTAAGTTACTTATATTTATTATTACAAAATAAAAATATATTATGGATTACAGACAATAAATCCTAAAGTAAGAAACACTAAATATAACTCTAATTTATACCTGCACCAAATAAAGAAGTGATTGTCCCTTTTGAAACGTTAAAATATTTCCTCTTTATCTCTCTCACACATGCAAATCTGCATTTTGACGACGGTGATCTTGAATCTAAAGTACATGGAGAATAGAGACTGAAGCCATTAATCATATGTCCTCTTTTTAGAATATTAATTTTGTTCAGATCCAAATCTGTATACTTACTTTCTTAAATCCCTCAAGCATTGTCATTAATGAACGAATAAAATTGGCCAAGCCACCAGCAAACACGGTTGCATAGAGTAATAAATTACGAATAAAGTTGGTCAATCATAACGTCTATTTTTTGTAATGTTTCTATATAAATAACCCTCTTGATGAACTTTTCCTTTCATTCTTAAATTTTAAGCTCCATTGATAATCAAAGCCAAAGTCACAAAAATCAAAAAAATTGTGTCAGAAAATGGCACTAGAATTGGAACTATTCTTGACCTCATTAATCTTTTGTCTTGTTCCCTTGCTCTTTCTTCTTTTCTTGATCAAATTAAAAGTACCACCCCAAAACCCAGTGGCACCGCTTTGTCTAGTAAGATGCCAAAATCCTATCCTATAATGAGTTCCTTTTTCTCATTACTAGCAAATAAGGATCACCGAATTGAATGGATATCTGATGTTCTCCAAAGCACATCTAACCTTACTTTCACTCTTATTTGCCCTCTCAGTTTCCATCTAATTTACACGGCCAACCCTTCTAATGTCCATCACATGCTCAAAGCACGCTTTGATAACTACGAAGGCCATTTGAAGTACCTTTGCAGATGTCCTTGGCGATGGCATTTTTAATGTGGATGGTGATAAATGGAAGTACCAAAGACAAATTGCAAGCCATGAATTTAATATTACGTCCTTGCGGAAGTTTATTGAGACGGTTGTTTATAGAGAAATCTCGGGACGTTTGATACCTATTCTTGCCACTGCTGCAGCTAACAAGACAGTTGTTGATTTTCAGGACATACTCCAAAGATTTGCTTTTGACAACGTTTGCAATTTTGCTTTTGGATATGATCACAACCCAGTTGTTACCACCATCTGGTCCTCATGATCAAATTTCTCAGCTGCTTTTTGATGATGCTGTTCGGCTCAGCTTTGAAAGATTACTTATCCCGTTCCCATTTATCTGGAAAATCCGGCGAGCTTTAGACATTGGTAGAAAAGAATTAAAAAGGGTTGCTGTGGAACAAGTTCGCAAATTTGCCAAGGAGATTGTCAGAAGAGCAGGGAAAAAACAGATTTGTGTCGAGATTCTTGACAGTACTAATGGGCAGCCAGATGAAGAGGACTTTGTTATGGATAACGCAATAAGTTTTATACTGGCAGGCCGTGACACAATTTCTGCTGCTTTAACATGGTTCTTTTGTTATTTGATCTCTAAACACCCTCCAAGTAGAATCCCAAATCCTCAAAGAAATTAGTAATATTAGCGAAGGAGTACAGTACTACGACGAAGTGAGGAGCAAGATGATGTATACTCAAGCATCCCTTGCTGAAACCATGAGACTCTACCCACCAGTTCCAGAGGATATTAGAGAAGCAACAGAGGATGATATATTGCCAGATGGTACCTTTGTGAAGAAAGGGACAAGAGTAATTTATCATCCATATGCAATGGGAAGAGTAGAGAAAGTTTGGGGCAAAGATTGGGCAGAGTTTAGGCCAGAGAGGTGGTTGAACGGTCACAGTGACAAGGAATTGGATATTTGTGGCCAAAGATGCATATACATATCCAGTGTTTCAAGCAGGGCCAAGAATATGTTAGGTAAAGAAATGGCATTCTTGCAAATGAAGGTTGGTGGCTGCTATTTTGCAGAGATTCAAGGTCGTCCTGTTGTGGAACAGGGTGTGTCGAACCAGTTTCATATCAAATATTAGTGCCAAGATGCAGGAGGTTTCCCTGTTACCATTCAAGAAAGGGTACCATAAATTACTCCCATCGCCACCAAGAAAATATATAGCCAAGTCCTATTTTAGTTTTATCATTTTCAGCTTTGTTGTAACTAATTGTGACATGCATGTTTCCATCAACAAGGTCCTCTAATTTCTCTATTTTTAGCCCCACCTCCAAACTTCCACATATTGCCACGGGTGAGAATTTTTTATCAAAATAAGTCTTAATTTAAATTAATTCATTAAAATAATATATTTTTTATATTTTTTATATTGTTGAAAAATGACCCTTTTTAAATATTTTTAAATGAGGTAAAAAAAATATTTAACCGAGATTGACAGCGTTAAACATAAAAATGTAACTGGGGATTCACGTTTTATGCCTAAAACGTCATTGGCAGTAGCGTTTTACTAGTTCGTAAATTTAGTACATTGGAGAATGAGAAAGACATTTTCATCTCTATACTTTAGGATATAGAGGACAATATCATAAGTATTTTTATATTTTTAATTTAAATTTAGATAAAATTCATAAATAATTGTTCTTCAATTATTATAATTGAAAAATAATTATAATTATAAAATCTATTTAACGGGTAAAATTTCATGATGTTATCCTAAAGTTTAACTTGTGAATTTTAAAATTCTACAATAATGATTATTTTTTCAAAATTATAGCGCAAAAAATTAGTCGGTGAATATTAATTTACGTTCGAATTCTAAGAATAGAAGTTTACACTTAAAAGTGAAATTTTGCTACGAAATGCACTAGTTTAATATCATGACATTGTCCTTAAAATATTATCACATTTTAATAATAAGGCATAATATCCTAGTAACTCAGTAGATTTAAGTAAAATGTTCTTTGTCAGTAACGTCTTTAGGCATAAAACGTAACTTCCGATTACATTTTTATGTTTAACGCCGTCAACCTCGGTTAGATATTTTTTTTTTACCTAATATGTTACTGCAAGTACGTTTCTTCTAGTTTTGTAAAGTATTTAAAAAATATATTATTTTGATTAATTGATTTAAATTATAATTTATTTTAGTCAAAAATTCCAATGGTGAGGATTAACCTTTAATAGTGTAACCCCTAATACTTATGAGAATATATTCTATAACCCCCAAAGCAATAATATTGTGCAATTAGGAGGATTGCTTTTTATTTGTAACTTCTAGCATGGGTTTAGTATGAGAGATCCTCTGGTGTTGGCACTCCAACATCTGCTAGGAGTCTTCTGCTTTTTATAGAGATTTTACACCAGTCAAAAATATAAAAAACTTTTAGTATTAGAAAATTAAAGTACGTAAATATTACACTGGTATGGGTTTAAACGTGGATATAGAGGGTCCATATCTTCGTCTTTTAACATGAGATTGATGCGAACTAGTAATAGTTGTTGAAGTTGGAAAAAAAATTATGAGATTTTATTTAGATATTTGTAGCTTTGAACTTGAAAAACAGTTTGTAAAAGTTAAAGATTTGTACGTGAAAGTAGAAGGTGAAATTAAATACACCACTAAACCACAACTTCAACATAAAAATACTTTTCTAGTTCAAATCTGAGGGAAGAATAACGGTTTTGATCCCTAAGCTATCATTTTATTTTCAGTTTTAATCCTTATTGTGATTAATTAAACACATTTAATCTTTACTCAAGCTATTTGTGCAATTTCAACCCAATTCGTTAACGAAGACTAACGGGCGTTGGCTTCTGTTGAGGGTAATTCTAGGTATTCATCCTTTCTTATCTATCTTCCTCCTCTTTTCTTGCTTCCTCATTATTTTTCTTTATACTTTCTTTCGTTTGATAAATAATGATGCCCCCTGTGTAGGGTAGTCCGCTTGTAGTCTTGAAGTAGATTATTTTCTAAAATTTATGTAGCTCACTTTCTTTTTATTTTGTTCCAAAAAAATTACTGACCAATGTTTCCCACGAAATTGGCTAGAAATCCATCGAAAACGTCACTGATGAACCAGTACAAGAAATTGGCTAGAAATTACTATTTTTTTTAATAGTGTTAATTCATCTTTCTATATTTATAAACAATTTGATTTTAATTTCCATTTTACTCTTTTTTATTCAAAACCATGTACAAGATGTAAAGGATAAACATTAACTATAGTTAATCACAATTAGAAGTATTATATATCTATATCTTTTGTATCCTTTCTCTTTGTGTATTCCAGTAATGCTAGGAGATTTGGCTTCTTAGGGAACCTCCCGTATAAATATTGGTTTCTACATTCAGATAAAGACAGAGAAGAAAAACTTTCATGGTATCGAGTCTTAGTGGTTTAAGCAACCCTCCAACTTCATTTTTTAAAAACTAAAACGACGACCTTAAAGCAACCTTTGAGAATCTAGCAATGGTAGATGTCACTATTTCTTGAGGCACATCAAGCACGCCAATTACCTTCTATTACCCCAATGACAACTTACTCCCAATATCTAACACTTGGGCTCAACCCTGAGCGAAACAACTCGTGCATCGGAGTATCCACAAGTCACAGGGCACCTCGGGCTCGACCTCTAGCCGGAATAACTCTCGTTACGTCAGTATCTATAATCAAGTAAAGGAAAGACAAAACCAATGTTCACACACAAACCACACATTTAGGTAAGGTACAACATCCCAAATCTGACTACCGCACGTAGGATTCATCCTTAAATTTTATACCTCTTATCGCTCTCAAAGTATTACCAAACGACTAAAGGATCATAGCCTATAAAATATATCCCCCAAGCCCTCATACCACAATTATAGGATACCACGATAATATGAATACTACAAACATAAATTAACAATTCATCTCCTAACACAATCCAAAAGACTACCACCAACGCTTTTCAATGTTCTACCGATGTGCGACAACATACTAAAACTAATGTCATGACTTCACTAACTCAAATTGTGAAATAAAGAAACCATACCACAAACCCCAAACATAATGTAATCAACGTAACACCAACCACAAGGAATCAAAATTACGCGAACGACAAGGCTTGATGGATTTCACTTAGTTACAAGCAAGAAATAAAAATGAAGAAATAAAAATTATACAATTTTTTATTTTTTATTTTTATTTTATAAGTCGAAGGATGAACTGGATATGGAAAGTTCTAATAGATTTCATTCTTGAAAAAAAATCCATTTTTTATTTCATCTATTCCATGACCAAAACGAGGGGATACGTTACTATGATTTTGAATTAGAAGAGAGATTTTAAGAAATGACAAATCTATTCACTCTATCAATAAACAAACTGGATCTGGTGTATCATAAGGAATTTCCTTTTCTATTGATTCCTATGGATTGGATGGCCGGAAATTTATGCCGAAAATAGAAAGAGAAAGCCTTAACATACCTTAAACTCCCATGAAGAAAGATACTTTGAATACTACTTCAAACAGACCAAAAGACTTTCTAAGAACATTAGCTCACACACCCAAACATGCTGCCAACAGTTCAACAAAGAAACAACACAAGATTACACTTATTCGGCTAACGTTCGATGAAATCGGTGTGCAAAACTCCAAAACAACAACCTAAAAATGCTTATATACTTAAAATCATCTTAAACAACTAATAATAAGGTAGGAAAATGGCTTACCAACTGGTTCCAATAAGAACAACCACCAAGAAGTCCAAAAGTAGCACTAAAACTCAAGTCATGATATTACCGACTTTCCGACATCAAAAATCCAAGTTGAAAATTGTTCCTAACCCCTTATTAAATCAAAGGAACATAAGATGAAGTCCTGGGAGAGGTTCTGGTCAAGGAACTTGGTGAAAAGGTGGAAATCATATAGCAACCCAACAAGTAACTTATATAGAGGCCGACCGACATAGGGGAAACATGTCACATTGCCCAATGCGCTGCTTTGGTGGCGTGACACGCTGCATCATGGACCTCCTCTGATCCTCGCCACCTGCTTGTGCAGTCTCACAAAAATGCGAATATATCTCTATTCTGAAGTCGTATTGATGAACAGTTTAATGCATTAGAAGCTAGACTCATAGACCTTTAATTTGATAGTCTTAGACCCCTAACTCCATATATATTGGGATAAAATCTTTGAGGCAATGGCCAATTTGGTGAATCTCGAAAAATTTGTGATAACTTTTGCTGAATTTTGTTCTAACATAATCGACATTCAATATTAACATACGACTATAGAGTGTCCTAAATACCTCAAACCTTTTCTTTGTAGCATATTAAGTATTCTTAATCCTATCTCTTAAAATATGATTTATTAACTTTTTTGAGGTTTGTTACACTCATGAAGTCTTGAAAAGCACTCATTGTAGATACATTCTGAAGCCATTCATCCTAACAATTCAAAGAAGGGATTTTATGAGAAATTTCCTTGAAGCATTATGTAGGGAATGAAAAAAGGTGTTCCCGCACATGGAATGGCCTTTATATACCTTATCCTTGACCTCACAAGTGTCACCCGCAGTAGCAATTCCTGTGTAACATCAATATTGGAGGAAAGAGAAGTGCTCGAGATGCCAAGTCTTGAAACTCAGGGGTTGTTATTCACCGTGTTAGCAGGAGGAAGAGGTTGATCGTAAAAACCTTCAGAAGTTTGATATTTGGTGTTGAAATATTGTGGGAGATATTTCTCCCTACATTGAAAGGTTTAGGAGAGCTTTCAGGCTATCGGGGTCATTCGGGTGATAAAATAGGGATATGGACTTAAAATCATTTAAAACAAAAAGTGTTGGAAATTACGCTTGAAGGTCCACATCTTGGCCATCAATTCGCCACTACATGACGCGCCTCCAATAAAATGCCCATAACCTTTTAATCGTACTTCCCAATTGTGAATGGTTGGACGTATTGGAAAAAAGACTCATAGGACTTCAATTTGATGGATAGAACACTCAAAAATACTTTGTAGATTGGTACATATGATCGTTTAAATTTTACCCTTATTCATAGACATCATACTCTTCACTCTTCTCTTTGTACATGTTCTCTTTGAATTTAACCAACTCAAACTTCCTTAACATATTATAAATCATAATTTACTCCTCCAACATTTACAAATCATAGAAATTTTAGGTTGGTTCTACCCACATGCATAGAATGGTTCAAATCTTGGGACAGTGCATTTTGAGGTGTTACAAAGGGTTCCATTACAGAACTTATTAAGACAAAATTGAAATATTCAATATATGAAAATATTTTTCAAATTTACCTATTGAACATTCTAGACTCCTCTAATCTCTCTAAAGGTTTCTAACATAACATGAGTAACTGTTTTACCAGGACAAGATACCCGACAGTACTTTAACAAAACTAGAAAAGCTGAATAAAAGGCAATATGCCAAAAGTAAGTGCAGGGGCTCACTAATAGCTGAATTTATATCGAACCTAACCTATTGCTCAATCATCTAGCGAGTACTGAGTCTATATTATTAAATATTACTCACCTCGACGAGGAACATAAGTGCATATAGAATTATACTGTATATTAAATGGCTGAATGAAACACGAAACATAGCCGAGGGTCAGAGACAACCAAAGAAATATGTCTCATTATGAAGGACAAAAATTAGTCATAAAATCAATCGTTGACCTTCTCCTTGCGTCTTTCTTATCTATCAAATTAATTATAGGAGCTTAACTTGCATGTTCATTAAACTCACCACGAGAGTGTACAACCCAAGCATGGACCCCGAACGCGACATAGGACCTAGAAGCATGAATGGCTCAAGATAACCTATGACACATACAGCATATTCTTGAGCATAATTAAGTGGAAAAAGTATATATATAACATAAGCAAAGCAACATGACAACAACGTTGAACCATCAGCGCATGGCTGTCTGAAAAGAATCTAAACACGTAATGAGCGAATAGGACAATACCCCAACTAGCCCATGAAGTTTGAAACTGAAAGACGTAATGAAAACGGTATATCAAAATGTCATCCTCAGATCATGAGGACTCATTGCTAAAGATTGGAACTAGAGCGGCTGAAGCGGGCAGAAGCTAATGTCAGGCTGAGACTAATCACTTGACCTATGTCATAAGTATGTGGTCAGTACTTTAAATATACTAAGTAAAATATGATAGTAAAGTGATAGTCTAAAATCATGAGTATAAATGTCTAGATCATGAGAAGTAAGGACAATATGATAAAAAATCATATTCGTAAGTAGTAGTAAATATGAGTTATTCATCATAAGTTGAAACATAATGTCGAGGTTTAGAAAGAGAAAAATCATATGGTTTGCTGTACTAAAAGCGTAAATAAGCTCATAATATGATCAATAGGTCAATTACGCCATAAGAGCATGATATCATAAATCCTGTACATGAATAACATAAACATGAGGAATAGCAGGGACTCATCATAGCAAACACAATCATAAATGAGCACATGATGCCTGAACTAAATCTCACTCAAGTGTGAAGAGCCATCCTAAGCCTTGCAGAGCAAAAAATAATAAATGCATGATATCACTCATGAACGTCATAGGGCTAAAGGGAACACCCATAGGGCCCAAATATGAATATACCTATGGTGGCACGTAGTTCTGTGACCTAGGTTCGTTGAACCCGAACTTCTCGTGCTAGATACTACTCCCAAAACATATCATATTTCTCATAATCATAGTCGTGAAACATACTTGATTTTGCATGGGCTAGTTGAAAACATGAAAATCATAACCATACTTTTCACATACATGATTTAGCCATGAAAACTATGCGTGAGTTGTAAATGATACATAAGCGATATTTGTGAAATCATACATACTTGAGTAAAATCATCATAACGGAAAATCATATATATTCAAGAGGAATTCTAGTAGAAAACATGCATTCATAATTATAAATCAGGGATTGAATCATAATACACTTAGATTATCAAAGATCAAAAGAGATTTCATAGTGTGGGTCTAACCCTAGAATTTCATAAGATCATACTTGGAGACTTGAATTCATGAGATAGAAATAAAAATTGTTCATGAGGGTAGAATAAATACCATATTCACTGACCCTACATACCTGGGCTAAATGATTACTTAACTTGCCTTAAAGACCCAAGAGAGATTCAGAAGATGGAGATGATGAACCTTAGTCTTGCCTTGAGAGAGAAATCCTCACTTACGGTGTTTGGAAGAGATTGTGAGTTTAGGCTTAGTGTACTGTTAAGTTGG
This sequence comes from Datura stramonium, assembly GCA_018107945.1. Classification (NCBI taxonomy): domain Eukaryota; kingdom Viridiplantae; phylum Streptophyta; class Magnoliopsida; order Solanales; family Solanaceae; genus Datura; species Datura stramonium. Next base: position 67,832 of record JACEIK010004901.1, read on the forward strand.
TAATTTACCAACTCGTGGGCTCTTAAGCATGAGCTTTAGTCTAGTTTTCTAGTCATTTAGATGGATTTTATGCCCTCTTTACCTTTTTATGTGTAAGATATCTGATTTGTAAAAAGAGAAGAAAGGCGGCAAAAGAAGGGAATCGGAGTGAAAATCGGTGCTTCACCGGAGAAGACAGTGGCTTATTATTAAAATCTGAAGACCACTACCATGAAATTAAAAACCGGAAATTGCAGACACCAACTGACGATTCACTGGTTGAATCGCCTACCGACGCCACGAGTGCTGGATCACAGAGAAAGAATTGGCAGAGCACGATTGGAGACAGTGAATTGTTGAAGGAAATGCCGAAGGACAACGGAACTTTCGGCATGAGCATCCAATGACATCCGGCAGTTCGCGAAATGCAACCGGCGAACCGCCGGTACTCTTGCAAGTACCAGAACGCCTGAATAGGGGAAAATGTGTCAACATTAAAGAGGGGATTAGAAGATACCCCTTTTTTGATATATTCTAGAGAGAAACACTTTGTACCTATCGAGATCTTATCTTTAGTTTTGAGAACATTCTCCTGGTAGAAGAGAAAGTAAAATTCTATTTGTGAAAATTGTAAAGGATTGTTTTCTTTTCTTCTTCCTCTATAGAAAGGTACTACCATTGTTGAAGACTTATTATTGAAGTTGATTTTCTCTATTATTGAATTCAATGAGTTTATTGTTAAATGTGTTTTTTTTTTTAATTCTTAACTATGAGTAGCTAAATCATTAACTAGAGTTATTGATGATGAATGTAATTAGATTGGGTATCGCTAAGTTATCTCAAATATTATTTAATTAGTATAAATCTGTTAAATGCTCTCCAATCTACAATTGAAGATGTAGTTTGTATATGTGGGTCTAATTATTCTTACTTGATTTTTACTTGAAAGAGAAGAATTGAGTATTGTGAGAGAATTTAATGTTGTACATGGTGTGAGGTTGTGGAATTGGGCTAGAAATAGTCAAAATCACATTCTCACTCCTAATTAATAACTACTAGCTAGAAATTAGTGAAATTGTTAATCCAAACCCGATTGAGTTGATTTAATTGTGTCGAGTGGTTTGAAAGAACTTTATCAAGAGGCATGTATGAGGTTGAAAAACATCAAATGGCCACCTTCCTAAGGTTATTTACACAAATTTGAACTTATGAGATGATCTAGCATAACCATATTTAGTTAGCACATTATCTACACCACACCTCTAGTCTTTTTCATTATTATAGACAACCTTGGTTATTTTTCTATCTTAATCAATAGATTAAGCATTCCTTACGTAGTTTTAACTTCAATCTCCCCCAAAATATTTATTTCTTTGTTATTTTTAAGTAGTTGCAAATAGATTCAATTTCAGTAACATTCGTGCATATCATTCTTTAGTCTCTTGTGGGATTCGACCCCGACATCCATCAAGATATTTATTTTTGATACAACAGCCGTTTATACTCTTTTGTAACAAAGAGTATATTTTGGAGCGTTATCAAAATGGCGCCGTTGCATGGACTAGCTTGATACTCTTGTGTTAATTGTTAACTTGAATTAGTCTTGCATCATAGGTGTTGACGTGGTGGCTATTATTATTAGGGTAAAGTCATATGAGTCATCACTCACAAGGGGATAAGCTCAGTTGAGGGTAATATGGAGTATGAGAGAATATCTGGTAGGCGATGCACGAGTTGAAGGAGCCATTCACCTACCAACTATGGTAGGGAATGTAAGTGTTCCATGTCACAAGTACAAAGCTACATTTGCTACAGATGAATGGGCTATTTGGGGGAAAACCATGTGAGGATGCAAATCTCCATTTAAGGTATTTCTTAGAGATCTGCCAGCCTTTCAACATAACTAATATAAATTAAAGTCTATAGTTGAGCTCTTTCCATTTTCCTAATGGGAGGGCGAGCCATGTGGTTGGAAAGAAGAACTCCCTCCAGGTTGCATTACATCATAGCAATAAAATTAATAGAAACATTCTTGGATCATTTTCTTCCCTCCATCTAAAATGTTTAGCTGAGGATGATATCATGAACTTTAGACAAGAGCCAGGAGAACAATTGTGACTTTTGGTTAGGTTCAAGAAGAAGGTTTCTCTTTGCCCCCAACGATGGTCTTCCAGATGGAGTGCTCCTTCAAGTTTATCGGGTTCTAAACTCTATTAACAAGTCGTTGACAATAATTTAGCTGGAGGATCCATCACCGTCAAACATACGAATTAGCTAAGGCCCTCTTGGACAAAATGATAAAAACAAATCAGGCATGGCACATGAGAGAGACTAATGTTTCGACGCATGACATTAGCTCTAGTGTATTGGAAGCTGAGTTGCGGAAAAGAGATGAAGAGAGATGAGAACCTTGCTAAAATGATGATGCAGCTGGAACTAATGACCAAACATGTGATGGGGGCAGGGCCTAAGTTGTTAATGTTGTAGGTATGCAAGGTCCCTTGCACTTTGAAGGAATCATCGCCATCGAGATACGAGGAGGAATGCCAATACATGGGAAATAATGGGGTATTCTCGGCCCGAGTTTCAAGGGGATAATCAAGGTCCTTGGTGCCTAAGGGAAGAAAATCAAGGTCGGAGAAACCGCAATGCAAAAGGATGGCCTGATAGAAATGAAAGATGGGGCAATAGAGAGAAAAATCGATAGGGAGACCATTATCACCAAAGTTTAAATGCATATGTTCCCCCTCCTAAAATGAGAATGCTTAAAATCATCCAAGTGTGAGCGATGCAAGTAACTCAAAATTATGAAGAGATGGTAGCAAGAGTCTCAAGAAATGGAATCAATCGATAGTGAGTTAAAGGAATTAAAAGCGAGAGGTGTCTAAACTTGCCCGGACAGTAGCTCCGTTCAGCTCCATTAAGCATTTTGGAAGCTCATATGAACCACTTGTCTGCTCAAATGAATTCCCGAATAGAAGGAACACTCCCAAGTGATACAATTGAAAATATAGTCAATGCATGGGTATTATCACTAGAAGGGCAGTAAGTGATTTGGAGATGCCAAGTGAAGCCTAAGGAAGTTGTTGCTCCTAAATCAAATGAGGAAAATAAATTTGATGAGGTGCCAAAAATATAAGTAGTGGTGAAAGAGTGAAGATGAAAGTGAGGAAAGGATGATGAAGTTCCCTCTTCATGTTGTTGAAAAGAGGCAGACATAAAGGAATAAAATGATGAGGAACTTGAACCAGAGCTCCCACCCCCTTATCCAAAAGGTTGGCTAATAATAAGAAGGATGCTCGAGTTCAGCAAATTATAAACATGTTCAACAAATTATCCCTTAATATTCCATTGGTGGATGCCTTAATTCAAATGCCCGGATATGCCAAATTTATGGAAGAACATTTGAAAGAGAAGGTGGTAGATGTTGGCACCGGGAGACAACACATCACTGTAGTGCAATCCCTGTGTTGGTAATCTCACTGGCGGGAAGATCCAGAAGCATTTGCAGTTCCTTGCACTATCGAGTTATGTGTGTTTAAGAAAGCCCTTTACGATCTTGGCGCAAGAATAAATCTAATGCCTCTTATCATTTTCAAGAAATCGAGGCTCAGACACTAAACCCACATCAATGAGGCTGTTAATGACTGACCACTCCATAAAGAAACATGTGGGTGTGCTAGAGGATGTATTGGTAAGGGTGGATAAATTCATTCTACCAGCTGATTTTGTCTTGATTTGATTGTGAAATGGACTTAGAAGTGCTAATGTTCTGGGGAGACTATTGCTCTCCACGAGTCGAGAATTGGTAGATGTAGAGCGAGGTGAGCTCATATTCTGGGTTGAAAGTGAAGAGGTCACCTTCAAGGTGTGTCCATCAGCTGAAAGTCCATATGAATGCAAAGTGATTGGAGTATTGCATGAGGAGAGCGAGGCTAAGTTGGAGGATGATCCTTCGAAGAAAGATTTCTAAAGGCGTACATCGTGCCATGACATTAACTAAGACACTCTTTGGGGAGGCAACCCAAGTGTTTTATTTTGATTGTTTTATGTCTTTGTTTGTTTTTGATTTTTGTAGGTGAGAAGAAAGGGAGAGAACGTAAAAACAAGGCAGGCAACGAACAGGACGGCAAATCGCCGATCCAGATGCGACTGCCACTTACTTTGACACAGGCAAGCAGAAACCGGGAGCATAAATGTTAGACAGGCGGACGAACCGGCGGACTGCCGGTGAAAGTACCGTACTGCCGTTTAGTTGCCGGTGCAGCCTAGAATACATGATCAATGGGTGCCACAAGTCGGCGACCACTGGCGTAACACCGGTCAGTCATGAATTACAAATGAGGATTGCCAGTTTGCAAAACAGTGAGCTGAGAATAATTTTAAGAACTAAAGGTGTATACTAGGTAGGGATGCTAGTTCACTTCAAAAATCAATCAAAAGAATTGACCACTTGGCCTAATACTGTTGACCGTCCTGGTGGGCAAAATATTCCCCTAGGTTTCTTTTTTTCCTCTTTTACCACTTTCCACACCACTTTTCACTTTCCAAACACCCCACCTTTCCATGGCTCCCACAACTCCCTCTTTTCTGCCCCACACAATTAACTCACCATTAATCTTCCACCTCCTCCAACCAACCTCGTTCCTGCTCACCTATAGAGACCCCTCACTCTCTCCACCATTTCTCACTCACTCACATTCTTCTTGTTTACTACACAAGTTCAAGACTTTCCATTGTGAGTATTCCAAGCTTCCAACGTGAGTCTCTACTATTTTTTTTCCACAAGTGGTAATGTTTATTAGACTCTTTTATTCTCTCTTCAATGGTTTTATATTTGTAGTGATAACATATATATTTTTTTGTTACTGCCGTTCCTTCCCTAATTTGATCCATAAATTGATGCTATATGTGATGTTATATGAAGTTTGTGGGATAATAATGGTTTATTGCTAAAATGGATGTGGGAATTTTGTGATTGTTGTGTAGAGCTTAAGAATTGAAGTCTGAGTAACCCAAATGGACTAAAATTTCAATGCTTTGCCCTATGATAATTGGGTGACGCCATTCTTAAGAACAAATCATCATTTCAATTTTTTTTTCATGTGTAGGATTGATGTTTGATATGATGTGAGTAAGTATGTGTGAAGTGGTGCCATTGACACTCAAGGAAACGTTTTAGGGACTGATGACTATCGGTTATTCACCATTTGCTTCTGGCGAAACGCTGATGGAATGCCGGTTCTATTTAATAATGGCTTCAGGCCACTAATTCGATCCCGCGTTACATCGACGGTTCGCGGATCGAAGCGACTCGCCACTTTGTCGCCGGTGGATGGCCTGCTGTTCCAGTTTACTGTTAATCATTGGCGGGTCGGCGGTAGTACGCAGATACCTTCCGGCAGCTCACCGGTGCTCCACCGGTGTTGCTAATCCTTTGAAAGATAATTTTGCATCTTTGCTTCTCATTTCAATTTTAGTCTAATGATTAGTTATTTCATTTCAATGTCATTATGGATACCCACTAACATCATGCTTGAAGAAAATATCTTCATCTAGGAACACCGAAAGGGAAAGGCCCCATCCTCCTCAACCAACAAAGGCAAAGGCAAGACCAAGGCCCCCACAACACCTGCCAACTCTGGGAGACCACCAATATTTTGTGTGACCGACATGAAAGGGCACTATGCTATATGCAAAGGCTGGTCAATCACGGTGAAGCAAGTTTAGTTGCGTAGGATTATGCGGTGACTTCTTATCACCACTCAGTTCACGAATGAAGCAGTGACATTCTTTTGCAAATCCACTCCCAGGCTTCTACCCCAACCCGTTTCAGAGTTCTATGCTTCCTACCAAGCTAGAAAGGATATTATGAAACATAAAGGCAAAATCAATGAAGTACCCTGCCACCCATTAGTCATAGTACGTGGGGTGGAGCTAGAGTGCTCCGGCAGTGATAAATTACTTGTTCTGGGAAGAGAAATTGACCCTGGCACAGAATACACGGCCAGGATTGCAGACATGAAAAATCAATTCACCTGGATAGCCCCCATCATTGCAGTTGACACTCCGCTATGGGACTCCATGGGTGGCAAAAATTCTCGCCATGATATGAAGTTCGAAACCAAATTTATGGGTTGATTCATCTGTTGCTGTCATCCACTTTGTGGTAGAGGTCAGGTTTGGAGACAACAATTCTCACCGCCTGCATATCTAGAGTCCCCATTAACTGGGGAGATTGTGGCCCAACAAATGAAGTAGAAGGCAAGACAGGCCAGCACCTCATTGCCATATGCTGTCCTCATTTTCTAGTTGTGTTTACAAGCAGGTGTGCCATTGTTCCATGATAAGACCTCTGGTCCTTCCTTAGGAGTGATCGCCTTAGACAGTAAAAAAGAGATGCTGAGGAACCTGCAGTTAAGAGGAAGATATTGCAAGCTTTGGGTTGGTAGAGGATCAATATCCCATGCATTGAACAGTGCCCATGCCAGATTTGAATTTGTCCCACCAAGAAGCAGTGGGCTAGCCTTCGGTGACACACCTCATGAGCATCCCCAACATCCTTACAACCAGTGGTCTCTGGCCTCTTGATGACTAGCTCTCTGGCAGAAATAAATCCCAAAGGTCCAGCTGGAGTCTCCACATCTTTGCTCAAACAGTCAAGCAGGAATGAAATCAATGTAGAGCCTTACAACATTATGCAAATGGGTGGATGTAGTGGAGGAATATTACCTCTGTTTGAGCAGTTTGAGAACAGTGGAACCTCATGAAGTTTCACAACCTTGACACTCTTGATGCCATAATGGCTGCTCCTTCATAGTTAGAGCCCAATTGATCTATTTAAGGGCAGGAAATGGCTGCAGGAGTAGGAGTTGACCAGTTGAGTCTCTTACCCACTATTTTACATACATACCATTGGAATATCTGTTATCTTACTTGAGAAGGTGAGTGTTGGTGGGAGTCACTAATGTTTGTATTTTGAGTTGAGTTGATATAGCCCTTGTCGGGCTTTGGTTTTTTAAATATTATTTGATGACGAATTGTGATCTTTGTTAAACAATTTTTTAATCTCACTTGTTGATGATTGTATACCAAGACTTGTGATGTTTAAAATGAATTTTATTGTTGAATTCTTGGATGAATGTTAGTGTGCTAATAATGAGAATGGGGTCGTTGTCTTGAATTGTTTATTCCTTTGTGACCCAAGTCCTTTGTTTGTTCACCCATGTAAATAGTAGAATAGTAATTAAAGTCCAAGGATTTTCTTTATACCACGGTTCTTTCCCGAGGAGCATCTACTTTTTTTCTTTCTTTTTGCTGTCAGGCGGGTTGTGATCTTGGGCGAGTACCAAGCCCAAGTGATACTCAAATGCTTCATTTTATGGCATTTATCAGTCATTATGTGGTACATTCTCATGTGATTTTTAGTTAAAATGTGAATTTATACTAACCAACATTATTAGTGTTGTTTTTCAGGTAAAATGGAATTTTTGGAAGCTAAGATACATGTTGGTAAAAATCGGGAATGGACTTGGAAGCAAGGAGTGGAAAAGGTCAAGGTAGAGCAGCAAAAATAAGGGCTCCGCGATGGAGTCGTGTCACGCTGCCATCACGGAGGCATTCTGCCTCAGAATTTGTAATTTGGCAATTTCTCCAGAAGGCTCGCGTTTACCTCCGTGACACGGAGCATTACACTTGATACAAGTCGTAGCACGATTGAGTACAATTACCTGGGCATCAATTTCCAGTGTAGGTGCGCGGTTGCACCGTGGCACGTGGCAGGCTCCTTGATACAGGTCGTGGCACGCCGAGGTGAAAATTCTGAGGAGCCCAATTCCAGAGGTCATGTACCACAGTGGCTGGAGGTGCTCCGCGATACACTCTATGCCACGTTGCTTCATCATTGGAGAAAAATTCTAATAAATATAAATAGCACCATAGGTTTTATTTTAAACATTCTGACTTAGTTGAGCAAGAACGTGGGTTACAGGCAGTTGAGGGGACGAAAATTCTAAGGTTCTTCTCTATCTCTTTCTCTTTATCTCAATTGTTTGTATGATTTATACTCATTTGATGATGTTTAATCCAAAGTAAATTTAGTTTATTCTATATTGCTGAGGTTAAGAACAATTGTAGTGGAATATAATTGTTGATCATTTCAGTTTTTATCTTTTCTTCAATGGTTGTTCCTCAATTCTTGTTCTTCTTGCATTAATGTTTGTGCCAATATTATTGTATATCTAAAAAATCAATTTTGATTTTGAAAAGGAAAGAAATTCAGTGTGAATGGTAGGATATGATCTCTTACTTAGTTTGGGAAAATTGAGAATTGATTTACATTCGAATAAGTATATCTTAAAGTCTTATTAGTCAATTAAGTCAATTTTGTATGGCTAGAACATGAAATTCTTTTATCAATGTAGATTGAAGGTTCATGATTCTTCAGTTGGATAGGAGACGAAAGTTCCAATCCATAGGAAATAGTCTTGACTAGCAATCGAAGAAAAGATTAACTGGGTTGTAATCGACCAATTAAATTCCTACATGTTCGTTTTAATACCTCAGCTTGCTCATTACTATAGTTCCAGACTCACTTTATAATTTTGTCTTAGAATCTTATAGATTAGGAAACTAAACTCTCAAAATATTATTTATTTGGTTGTCTGCATTCTGAAAGATATCGTTCATTAACACTTGAGGTAATTAGTACCTTAGTTCAGTCTGCGTGGGATTCGATGTTGGCACTTAAGCCATTTTTGCCCTTGTTCGACCCGTGCACTTGCGTGTAGTTACCAAACGCGCCCGAACAGGTTCGGCGATAGATTGAGAAGTGGCGACTTTCTAAGGGAAAATGCCATGTCATTTTGAGTCTTTTATGGAGCTGTTTTGGAGGTACCACTAGAAAATTTTTGAAATGGAATTTTTGAAAGGGGCATAGTGAAGAAAATGCATGAGCGTTTGAAACAGAATGTAGCACTCTTTTTCATACTCTTTTTCATATTTTGTAGATTCCTTGTTTGACTTATGAATTTGCATGTTCTAATGTCATAAATCAAGATCTTGTGTGGATAATGACTTTTGTGGACTCTTTAGATGTGATGCCTTATGTTGTAAGGATTTTTGTAAATCTCATGCACAATTTCTTGTCTAGAACTTGCCCTAAGTGTGAGTCTAGGTGAAATCCTAGATGTAGCTGCAATTAGAACATGATCTTAGGCTATCTTTTATAAGTCACTTCAACCAAAATGACCTCCTTTACCATTAATCTTTGATAGCCAATGTTTGAGCCTTGAACCCTTTCTTGGACACCACATTACAAGTCTAATGACCATTTTGTTTAATCCTTCTCTTTGGCATCTATCCTCCCTAATTGCTAGTAATGAAAAAATGAAAAATGGGGGCTTTAAGCCCAAGAAATAGGGAGAGATAAGGAAATGAATGTGAAATGAGGCAAAAGCAAGAGTTTGGGGGTCCGCAAAGAGTAGGAGAAAAGAATGAGTAGCCTAAAGATTGAGGTAGCACCAAAAATTGTGATGAGATGAGTGAACTAATAAGTTGAGAAGCATTGAATCATCAGAAAAAATTGTTGATAGGTGCTATCTCTTGCATAGGGAAGGCTACGTATGAAATTCCTAGATGATATAAGGGTGTCTTGTGTACAACAAAAAAGAGGAAGATGATGAGCAAAGAAAAATGTAGGGGAGTGATCTGAGCAAAATCATGGGATGTTGCAAGTTTGTAAAGGCATTAGCGAGGCATTAGTCACTAAAGCTAAAAATTTATCCTACCCATAGACCTAGCTATATTACGACCCACAAGTCCTAAGTGATTTTAAGTTCAATTGATCTATATTAGTGGTGAATTACATGAAGAGCAATCCTATGGGTCGAGTTGTGTGCATGAAGATTTCTTTTGGGAGAGTGAGTACAATCTTCTCTTTTCGCAATCCCGTGTGTGAATGCATTGATTTCATGATACAAAATAGGGATTTTCTCTTCGGTGAGTGGAATCATCCCTTTTGAGGACACAATTTCATTAAAGGTAAATTTGTGCATAGGACATGAGAAATGCAAGCTCTAAGGCAAGCTTTGAATGTGTAATGATTATGAATTGAGATGATATGTGTACTTCGTGGATAAGTTATGCCCTTGTTATGCAAAATGAAAGCTCTTGTGAATCATATTTTTGAATGGTGGTAGCCTCTTGAAATGTTTCCATCCTTCTTGTTTTAGGGGAATTTGCTTCTCTTTTTCGGTGAGTGGGTGAGCATTTTTGAGTTTTCCTGAGTCAAGTGGTCATTGATGCATAAACTTGTGTGGAGTGGCATATCTTTCATCTGATAATCACTGTATTACTTGAGGACAAGCAATGGTTCAAGTTTGAGGGTTTGATGAGTTGGTAATTTACCAACTCATTAGGTTCTTAAGCATGAGCTTTAGTCTAGTTTTCACATTATTTAGATGCATTTTATGCTCTTTTTGCCTTTTTGTGTGCAGATATCTGATTTGTAGAAAAAAACAAGAAAGGGAGAAAAAAAGAAGGGAATCAGGTGATAACCGATGCTTCACCGGGGAAGACCGGTGAAATGCCAGCCAAACCCTGAAGACCACTGCCCTGGGAAATTAAAGAAATCGGTGATCGTGGATACCAATCGGTGACTCATCGGTTGAATCACCTACCGACACCTGAGAGTGCTGGATCACAGAGAAAAAATCGATAGAGCACGATTAGAGACCGGTGAATCTCCGAAGAAAATGCCAAAAGACACTGGAACTTACGACATGAGCATCCAATGACAGTCGACGGTTCGCGAAATGCAACTGGTGAACCGCTGGTACTCTCGCAAGTACTAGAATGCATGAATAGGGGAAAATGTTTTTGATACTGAAAAAGAGAGTTGGAGTACCCTAATTTTGTATATATTCTAGATAGAAGCACTTTGTACCTATCAGATCTTATCTTTTGGATTTTTGAGAACATTCTCTTGGTAGAAGAAGAAAGTAAGAATTCTATTGGTGAAAATTGTAAAGGATTGTTTTATTTTTCTTCTTCTGCCTCTATAGCAAGGTACTACCATTCTTGAAGACTTATTATTGAAGTTGATTTTGCTACTCCTATAATTGAATTCAATGAGTTTATTGTTAAATGTGCTTTTAAATTTCTTAACTATGAGTAGATCATTAACTAGAGGTGTGTGATGATGAATGCTTAATTAGATTGGGTATTGCTAGAGTTATCTCAATATTATTTAATTAGTGTAAATCTATTAAATTCTCTCCAATCTATAATTAAAGATCCATGGTTGCATATGTGGGTCTAATTGTTCTTACTTGATTTTTTCTTGAAAGAGAAGAATTGAGTATTGGGAGAGAATTTAATGGTGGACATGGACGTGAGGCTGTGAATTGGGATAGAAATAGTTAAAATCACATTCTCACTCCTAATTAATAGCTAGTAGCTAGAAATTAGTGCATCTTTTAATCCAAACCCGAATGAGTTGATTTAATTGTGTCTAGTGGTTTAAAGAACTCTAGCAAGAGGCATTTATGAGGTTGAAAAACATCAAATTCCCACCTTCCCAAGGTTATTTACACAAATTTGAACTTATAAGATGATCTAGAATAATCCTATTTATTTAGAACATTATCTACACAACACCTCTAGTCTTTCTCATTATTGTTGACAACCTTGGTTATTTTTTCTATCTTAATCAGTCGAATTAGCATTCATACCTCAGTGTTAATTTCAATCTCCCCCAAAATGTTATTTCTTTGTTATTTTTGAGTGGTGCAAACTAAATTCAATTTTTCAAAAAACACTCGTGCATATCATTCTCTGGTCTCTGTGGGATTCAACCCCGACATCCATCGGGATATTTGTTTTGATACAACGATCGTTTATGCTCTTTTGTAACAAAGCGTATATTTTGGAAGTTATCATGTACCACTTTAATCAAACCCTTAGGAAGCACAAAATGACATCACTTAGGAGTTAAATGTATAGGGTTTTACCAAAATACTAATTAACTGTCAAAATTAAATCGGTAACTAGCAGAACCAATGACAAGTACCACGAGTCATTGGTCCATGCAACGGCCCATTGGATCCCTTCATTAGTTCCTTCTTTGCCTGTGAATCACTCTCTAAACCTACTCTAATAACTAGAAAAAATGACTAGTACAATCAACAATGGGTCATACAATCCACTTGTCAGTTCTGGTAATTTTTGACAATTTTAAAAAGTTCCTTACCATGGAAACAAACCAATGGTTCGTTGGTTCATAGGATGAACTATCCTGATGTTCGTGGTATGGACTGGTCCCATTTTCCTGCTGTTTTCTACTAAAAGTATCAGATCTATTCTTAGGGACTTTTTAGGGTATTATATTATCTCCCTCTTGGGAGCATTCGTCCTCTAATGTAGACTAACTAGGCTGGAAGGATAGGGAAAAAGTTGTGATCCTAAAGCTGAAAGGTTATAGCTGAAAATTGACGGAGTAACTGACTTTGGACTGAGATACATGACTAAGCTGAATTCTTGAAACATACATGAATACTAAGACATGAAAAGAAATAATAGACATGAACTTGACATGAAACTAAATAGAGTACTAATGAAAGAACTAATACCTCATGCTAGAGCTAGGATGGAAGGGAAAAGATGCGGGTATCTTGCCATCATATATGCTTTGGCTTCCCGCGTAGCTCCCTCGACTAGCTAATTTCTCCATAAAACTTTCACTGAGTCTACCTCCTTGTTCCTCAGCTTACGAACCTAATGATCAAGGATATCAAGGGGAACCTTTTCATATGTAAGGCTATCCTTCAAGCCAATGCTCTCTACCGAAACAACTTGAGCAGGATCACCAATACATTTCTTCAGCAAGGACAAATGGAAAACTGGATGCACTGAAGCCAACTCCGCTGGTAACTCCAACTCATAGACCACATTGCCAACACGCTTCAGAATCCCATAAGGACCGTCATATTCGGGACTAAGCTTCTCTTTCTTGCCAAACCTCATAACTCCCTTCATGGTAGACATCTTCAGAAATACCTAATCATCAACAACGAACTCACACTCTCTCTTCATTACATTCGCATATGATTTATGATGACTCTGAGCTATTTTCAGCCCTTCCCTAATAAGCTGAAATATTCTCCATGGCCTCATGAACTAAATCTAGCCCTATCAATGTAGCCTTGCCTACCTCAAACCATCTAATAGGTGATATCTACCTTTGCCCATAAAGAGCCTTAAATAGAATCATCAAAATGCTGGAATAGTAACTATTATTGTAGGAAAATTATATGAGAGGTAAGTGATCATACCAACTACCCTTGAAATTAATCACACAAGCTCTCAACATGTTTTCAAGAGTTTGAATGGTCCGCTCGGCCTAACCATATGTCTGTGGGTAAAAAGTTGTGTTAAGTTTGAGTACCAAGACCTTTCTAAAATGATCTCCAAATCTGAGAGGTGAACTGAGTACCCCTATCTGAGATGATAGACAATGGAACTCCATGCAACCGAACTAACTTTCGTATGTAAAGTCTAGCATAGTCCTCTGCTGAAACTGTAGTTTTTACTAGTAAAATAGGTGCTGACTTGGTCATCCGTTCCACAATCACCCATATAAAATCATGCTGTTGGCAACGAGGAAACCCTGTAATGAAGTCCATATTTATCTCTTCCCACTTCCAGGTAAGAATGCCGATATCCTGTAGAATACCTCTAGGTCTCTGATGCTCAACCTTCACCTAATGGCAATTTGGACACTTACCACAAACTCTAAAATGTCCTTCTTCATACAATCCCACCAATAGTCTTCTCGTATATTACAGTACATATTGGTGGCACTTGGATGCATATAATATCGAGATCTATGAGCCTCTCTCAACATCTACTCTCTCAAATTATCATCCTCTGAAACATATAATTGACCTTGATATCGGAGTACACCATCTCCCCTTCGGGAGAAAACCTCCACTTTCTGATTTCGGACAGCTTTCTTCAACTTCACTAAGATATGATCATCATCTTGTCTTGCTTTAACCTGCATCGCCAATGAAAACTACATCCCATTCTGAAAAATTACAGTACCATCTACTAAATCTATATGGAGAACCCCTAAGCGTGCAAGCCTATGAACAATCTTTACCAATTCTTTCCTCCCATACTCAACGTGGGACTCACTTTCCATGGACAACCTACTAAAAGCATCCGCCACTACATTGGCCTTGCCCGGATGGTAAAGGACACTCATGTAATAATCCTTAAGAAGCACAATCTATCTCCTTTGCTGCAAATTTAGATCCTTTTGAGTAAATACATACTGAAGACTCTAATGTTCCGAGAACACATCCACATGCACCCCATATAAATAGTGCCTCCAAATCTTCAAGGAAAACACCACTGCTGCTAACTCAAGGTCATGCATCGGATAATTCTTCTCATGAGTCTTAAGTTGTCTTGAGGTATAAGCAATGAACTTAGCATGCTGCATCAACACACACCTAAGGCAAATCCAATAAGCATCATAATACACCACAAAACTAACTGTGCCCTCTGGTAGGGTCAAAATTAGGGCTGAAGTGAGTCGAGTCTTTAACTCTTGAAAGCTCTTCTCACAAGTATCTGACCTCTGAAATTTAACCTTCTTCTGGGTCAATTTAATCAAAGGTGCTGCAATGGATGAAAATACCTCTACAAACCTTATGTAGTAGCCAGCTAAACCCAAAAAGCTCCTAATGTCAGTGAGAGTGACAAGTCTAGGCCCTTTTTTTACCGTCTCAATATTTTGAGAGTCTACCTGTACACTCTCACTATACACCACATGACCCAAAAGTGCTACTAAGTCCAGCCAAAACTCACATATGCTAAATTTAGCAAATAGTTGATGATCCTTAAGGGTATGCAACACAATTCTCAAATGTGTAGCATGCTCCTCCCCACTCCGAGAATATATGAAGATGTCATCTATGAAGAAAATGATGAACATATCCAAATGCTTCTTAAACACCCTGTTCATCAAATTCATGAAAGCTGTAGGAATATTTGGTAGTCTAAAATATATAACTACAAACTCATAGTGACCACACTGAGTCCTAAAGGCTGTCTTCAGAATGTCACTCTCCCTAACCCTAAGTTGGTGATAGCCGGATTTGAGGTTTATCTTTGAGAAGCACTTGGCACCCTGAAGTTGGTCAAACAAGTAGTCAATCCTAGGAAGGGGAACTTATTCTTGATTGTGACTTTGTTCAGTTGACGGTAATCAACAAACATCCTGAGAGATCCATCTTTCTTCCACACAAAGAGGATCAAAGAACCCCACGGGTATTTATATGGCCTGATAAAACACTTATCTAAGTGATCTCTCAACTGCTCCTTCAACTCCTTTAGATCAGCTAGAGCCATTATATAAGAAAGAATAGATATGGACCACGTATCAGGAAGAAGGTTATACCAAATTCAATCTCCCGCTCGGGAGGGACTCCTGGTAGATCGTCTAGAAATACCTTTGGATACTCACATACAATCGGACCTAGCTAAAAAGTCACAATTTCAAATGTAGAATCCTTAACCCGAAGTAGATGGTATACACAACCCTTGGAAATCATCTTTCTGGCCTGAAGATAGGAGACAAACCAACCTACAGGCACCACTAAACTACCCTTCCATTCAAGGACTATTTCACCGAGAAATCGAAAATCTACTGACCGGGTTATATAATTCATTGAATCATAACAAGCATATTACCAATCCATGCCGAAGATAACGTCAAAACCTATCATGTCTAACTGTACTAAGACGGTTGAGGTGACTTTCTGAAGGACTATGATAGGGTAATTTCTGTATACCTGTCAAGTTATAGCTGAATGACCTATAGGGGTAGAGACTAGGAAGGGTTCTGAAAGGATTTCAGGACTGACATCGAAACTGATAGCAATATAGGAAGTCACGAAGGATAATATGGCCCCTGTATCTAGCAATGTATAAACATCAAAATAGAAGACTCATAACATACTAGTAACCATGTCGGGCGAGCTCTCCTGCTCCTGACGAGATAATATTGCATAAAATCAATTCTAGATCTGCTTCCCACCTACACTAGAAGGTGCAACCTATTAAGAAGGGAGAGCTGTTGTAGCTGCTGAAGTGGTGGATGGGGCACGACCTCCATCATCACCCTGTCTAGTTGAAGGATAATCCCTAAGTATGCGTCTGGGCTTTCCACACCCATAGCAAGCATTTGAGCCGATCAAGCACTCTCTTGAGTGGTTCTTACCATACTTCCTGCAAGTTGGGAAAATGCGTTCCCTTGACATGCTCCCCTGACCTCTAGAGCCCGATGCTCTACCTCACTGATCAGCCTTGGGCCTGGATGGAGCACTGGCTGATGATAGAGCTGGGTGTGGGCAATGTCCACTACCAAACCTCTGTTGAGAGTACCTAAGGCCCCCTGTCCCGACTCTCTTGGCCTCTCTCTCCTTCTCCTTCATCTACTCCTTCTCTATCTGCTGAGCATAAATCATCAATTGAGAGATATCTATGTCACTGATAAGCATAGCAGTCCTGCACTCCTTGACTAGCGAATCTGCCACCCTATTCATGAACTTGCTCATGTGAGCCTTCGGCTCCGCAACTATCTCCGGGGCATACCCGGACAGCTAGGTGAACTTCAGGGCATACTCCTGAACAATCATGCATTCAGCTTCAAATTAACGAACTCTACAACCTTTTCTTCCCTCAACTCTCAAGGAAAGCACCTGTCTAAGAATGCCATAATGAAGTCATCCTTGACAATACGGACAACTCCTACTCCATGGCCCTCCTTCCAGTGTCAAAATAAAATGTGAGCTACCCCCTTCAACTGATAGGAGGTCAAGTCTACACTCTCCTCTTCTAAAACCCCCATAATCTGGGTAATCTTCTAGATCTCCTCAATAACTCCTATGGATCCTTGTCCACCTTAGAACCATAAAACTCTGGCAGGTTCACCCTATTTAAGTCTCGCACCATAGTTGTTGCCGTATTCCCATTCATGTGCACATGATCCACTACCTGCTGGTTGACCTAAGTTGTCATAGCATGTGCCAACATCTGAAAAATAGCCCTGAACTCAGCATGAGTCACCTACTCATGCAAAGAATCAGCTGGAGCTGGAGGGGCTGGCTGATCTCTCTCTCCATTGCCATTCCCTTGGCCATTGTCGTTGCCATTTCTTCTTCCATTAACTGGGTGAGGAGGAATATTTCTGCAAACGCGTGTAGCACGACTTATAGGAATAGAGAGAGTTAAACTTCATTGTACAACATAGATCATGAAAGAGGCAAAGTGTCACGACCCAAGTCTATACCCTGGACGAGACACGGTACATGGAGTCACAAGTAACCCCAAGCCAACCCATGGTCAATCATAACACTTGTAATTTGAGTATTCATATGCAGAAGCTTTAAATAATAAAATCATTTAAGAAAGCTAATTTGATAAAAGTTCATAAATCTGAAAAACACTACTGAATGCCTGAGTCTATGTCTGAGAGCCAGCTAAAAATGATGAGTTGCTGAGATAAGACTCCAGCTAACTCTATAGTTTAACTTAAAGAAAATAACTGAAAAAATAAACATTGTCCTCGAAAGATGAGGACTCAGCAACTGCAGCTGCTGATGTCACCTGAATGAATCAACTAACGATGCTGAGGTTGAGAACCAGTTCCTGTATCATGATACGATACAACATAGAAGGTATGCGTCAATACTTTGAATGTATTGAGTAAGTGAGAGATAATATAAACATAAAGAACAAGTAACTGAACTGTAATGACATGTAATGACCAACTGAAATACTGAAAACTGAACAACTGAAATATAACTAAAATGGTAAATAATGACCATGACAATGGTCATAGACATGCCCTGAATCTGAGATATTGATCTGAGCTAACTGTACTGAACTGAACTAAACTAAGTGAATCTGAAACTATACTGAGTTGAGCTAAACTGAATCTGTACTGACTAGTGGGAGAGTATATAACCGACATATAACCACGTGAGCTAAACGTGGAGTCTGATGTATACACCCTATAGGTAGGACCCAATATACGTTGCCAGGGTAGAAAGGCATGAGCTGGGTGATCACAAGTTTGGGGCCATAGGGCTAATAAAATAACCTATGGTGGCAATGTAGTTATGGAAACCTAGATGCGCTAGAACTCTGGTCCACTCGGTGCTAAGTCTTACTCCTACTGGATAGTCCTAGGTTGACTACCAAGATGATAGCTCGAAACTAGGGTCCAAGACTAAGTCTGGGATACCTATCTAGAAGTACCCTGAGAGTCTTATCGGACCAGATTCTGTAACTGGTGTTCTAAGACTGGCCAGAGCTGCTTATTCGGAAGTTTCATAACTGTCTAAAGAACAAACTTAAACTGAAGCTAGTGGTTCTAAGACTGGTGGAAACTTCTTATCTGGAAGCATCGTAACCGTCTAAAGAATCAACTAAAATATGATAACTGATATTTGAGTCCAATAACTGATAACTGGGAGGCACCACTGGCACCTTAAGAAAAGACTGCAGTCAAACTGATCACTTGACATTTCTGGAAATACTGAACGTGCTAACATTCTGACTGAAACTGGACTAGCATGCAATTGACCGAGATTTCAACTAATATTAATAATATGGGAATCCCAACACTGATAGAATCAAGAAACATGAATAACTACTCAATTATGAAAGACTCTAATTTACTGCATTCAAAAGCTAGGGCTAAATCATTTTACAAGAAGCTAGTTTCCACATGATTTCTAAGAATTGGGAAAATATTGCGGCTAATAACATGGATAATATTCCACCTTAAATTTATCGAATTCTATCTGAAAACTTTCTAAATTTCAAAACCTCATGGCTATAACTGATAGAAGATTTTGGAAGGGTTTTGGGGACACAAAGGAAGAACAATTCCCTTGTTCAATTGCCACATACCTGGTGAAGAAATTCCAGATAAAATCCCTTGAGAATCTGAGAAGAAAATCAATTTCCCTACTTTCTGCTTTGAGTTTTTGTAATAGAGTTTTACGATCTGACTTCCGAGGGAATGAGAGGAATGAAGTATATCGTTGATTACCCCTCTAAATTCCCTAAATATAACCCAAAAAGATGTAGTTTAGGGATTAAAAATGTGAAAAGTTACAAAAATATCCTTGGGAGACAATATGGAAAAACTATCGATAGGGACCAACGGGTCACTCAACGAGTCATTGGTTGAGACCATGACTCGTTGGGACCATTCGTTGGTCCTGGGCCTGGATTTTTAGCTCACTGGAACTGGAAACGAGAGGGACCACGACTCATTGGATGAACTAATGGGTCGTTGGTACCTCCCGTGACCACTGGAAAGAAATCAAACAAAAACACTGGACCCTCATTCCAACGGGTGACACAACGACTCGTTGGTTGGGATAGTGAGTCGTTGTAACCTTTCATTCTGTTCACTGGAAATCCTGAAGGTTTCTTGTGTTTGACACCACAGGTGGTGAGAACGACTTATTGTGTGATAAAATGGGTCATTGTTGCCACTCATTGTCACTGAAGGGGATACTTGGGAGCCCAACTAACGACTCTCACCATGAGTCATTGTACCACACGATGACTCGTTGGTTGACTCGTGGGTTCCTGGAAAAGAGTTCATTGGGTTCTGAACTGGGGATGCAACGAATGATAGGACGAATTATTGTTTCTCACAACGGGTCATTCCATGTCCCATTGGTTCCCGAAGGACTAAGGCAGGGCTGACCACGACCTAGACAACGGGTCATTGGAGCTGACCATGACTTGTTGTCTTGGTCGTTCTGAGGCAAAATTTTTTGGTTTCTTAGGGATTTGCAATGTATGAGTTTGGTCTAGGAAAGTTTTGGGTGTTACAATGTCTCCCCTTTGGGATAATTAATCCTCGAATGAAGGCTAAACTTGCTGGAAAACTAGGAAAAAGATGCAATTCCTAGACTGAGACTATGAACTCATTTCTGAAGGAATGAGTGACTCCAAACTGATTTAACCATGCTAATTGAGTTGATGCTACTAGAATGAAAATTTAAGTAGAGCTAATGAGTATGGAACTGAAAAGAGTATTGAGGAGGGATTTAATACCTAATGCTGGAACTGGACTGGAAGGGAATAAATGAGGGTATTTGGCCATCATGTATGCTTCTGCCTCCCATGTGACTCCCTTAACTAGCTGGTTCCTCCATAAGACTTTCACCGAAGAGACTTCCTTGTTTCTCAGGCTATGAACCTAACGGTCTAGGATCTGAACTAGGACTTCTTCATAAGAGAGACTATCCTTCACTCCCACACTGTCTAGTGGCACAACCGAAGTCGGATCACCAACGCACTTCTTTAATAGTGACACATGGAAGACTGGGTGCAGAGATGCTAACTCTGGAGGTAATTCTAACTCATATTCCACACTGCCAATTCGCCTCAGAATCCTGTAGGGTCCCACATATGTCGTACTGAGTTTTCCTTTCTTCCCAAACCTCATCACCACCTTCATGGGTGAAATTTTTAGGTAAACCCAATCATATACAGCAAATTCTAACTTTCTTCTCCTCACATTAGCATAATATTTATGTTGGCTTTGCGTTGTTTTCAACCTCTCCCTGATAAGTTGCACCTTCTGCATAGCTTCATGAACTGAGTCTGGCCCAACCAAGGTAGCTTCACCAACCACAAACCACCCTATAGGAGACCTACACTACCTACCATATAATGCCTTAAACGGGGCCATCTGAATACTGGAGTGATAGCTGTTGTTGTATGCAAGCTCGATGAGAGGCAAGTGATCATCCCAACTGCCCTTGAAATCGATCACATAAGCTCTCAACATATCTTCTAAGGTCTGAATAGTCCGCGCAACTTTTCCATCTTCCTGAAGGTGAAAAGCTGTGTTCAGCTTGACCTGGGTACCGAGTCCTTTCTGAAATGACTTCCAAAAATGCGAGGTGAACTGGGTACCTCTATCTGAAATATTGGACAAAGGCACTCTATGCAGTCTGACTAACTCCCGGATATATAGCCTAGCATAATCCTCAGCTGAGTCTATAGTTTTAACTGGGAGGAAATGTGCTGACTTGGTCATCCGGTCTACTATCACCCAGACTGAGTCATGCTACCGGCGAGTACGAGGTAGACCAGTAATAAAGTCCATATTCACTTCTTCCCACTTTAAAGTGGGTATGCTGATATCCTGAGCCATACCCCTAGGACTCTGATGTTCCACCTTAACCTACTGGCAGTTCGGGTACTTAGCCACAAATTCTGCAATGTCTCTTTTCATGCTGTTCTACCAGTAAATACCCTGTAGATCATGGTAAATATTAGTGGCACCTAGGTGGATAGAATATCTCGAACTATATGCTTCTGCCAGTATCTGTTGTCTCAAGTTACCTACATTCGATACACATAGTCTGCCCTAGTAATGGAGCATACCATCTCCCCTTTTGGAGAAAGCCTCCACTTCTTTTCTGAAAACTGGTTCTTTCAGCTTAAGCAATATGGTATATTCATCCTTCCTCGACTTAACTTTAACGACTAACGAGGAATCTAATCCACTTTGCACTACTACTCCGCCCTAAGCTGAATCAACCAACTGCACTCCCAGCCGAGCTAACCTATGAATATCTTTTGCCAGTTCTTTTCTGCTCCCTTCAACATGAGCCAAGCTCCCCATGAAAATCCTACTTAGGGAATTAACCACCACATTGGCCTTGATCGGGTGGTATAGAACACTCATCTCGTAATCCTTCAATAGCTACAACCACCTTCTCTGACGAAGATTCAAGTCTTTCTGACTGAACACATACTGAAGGCTTTTGTGATCGGTGAAAAAATCTACATGAGCCCTATAAAGGTAATGCCTCCATATTTTCAATGCAAACACTACTACTGCCAACTCAAGGTTATTAGTTGGATAGTTCTTTTCATGAGCCTTGAGCTTTCTGGAGGTGTACGTTATCACCTTAGCTCTCTTCATCAGAACGCAATCGAGTTCCACTCTGGAAGCGTCACAATATACTACAAACCTATCTGTTCCTTCCGGTAAGGTTAAAACTGGAGCGGTAGTGAGTCGAGTCTTCAACTCCTTGAAACTCTTATCACATGCATCTGACCATTTTAATTTCACCTTTTACTGAGTCAACTTAGTCAGAGGAGATGTAATAGAGGAAAATCCTTCTACAAATCCTCGGTAATAACCAGCTAGACCTAGGAAGCTTCTAATGTCGGTTGGGGAAGTAGGTCTTAGCCAGTCTTTCACCACTGCTATCTTTTGAGGATCCACCTGAATACCCTCAATCGAGACAACGTGACCAAGGAAGTCACAAACTTCAACCAGAATTCACATTTGCTGAAATTAGCGAACAACTGGTGGTCTCTGAGCGTCTATAGCACTATCCTCGGATGGTTAGCATGTTCTTCCTCATTTATGGAGTATACCAGAATGTCATCAATGAATACAATGACGAACATATTTAGATACTGCTTGTAAACCCTTTTCATTAGGTCCATGAAAGCTATGGGGGCATTAGTTAGTCTGAAGGACATAACCATGAATTTAGTGACCTACCGAGTTCTGAATGCTATTTTCGGTATGTCAAATTCTCTAACTCTAAGGTGATGATACCCTGACCTGAGATCTACCTTGGAGAAACAACTGGCTCCCTGAAGCTGATCGAACAAGTCATCAATCTTGGGTAAGGGGTACCTATTCTTAACGGTGACTTTGTTCAGCTGACGGTAATCGATACACATTATGAGAGTACCGTCTTTATTTCGCACGAATAATACTGGAGCACCCCATGAAAAGATGTTGGGCCTCATGAAACCGTTATTAAGAAGGTGTTTTAGCTACTCCTTTAACTCCTTAAGCTCAGCTAGAGCCATTCTATAATGAGGGATGGGGATGGGCTGAGTGTCTAGAAGAAGGTCTATGCCAAAGTTTATTTCCCGCTCGGGAGGGACTCTAGGAAGATCTTAGGGGAACACGTTAGGGTCGCTGACAACTAGAACTGACTAGATAGTTAGGGTCTCAGAGTTGGAATCTTTGACCAGAACTAGATGATAAATGCACCCTTTAGTCATGATCTTCCTTGCCTTAAGGTAGGAAATAAACTGACCCTTAGACGCTGAAATACTGTCCATCCACTATAAAACTAGCTCATTAGGAAACTAAAATCTGACGAATCTATTTCTGTAGTCGATTGAGGCATAACCGAAGTGTAACCAATCCATGCCAACAATGAGATCAAAATCGACCATGTCTTATTCTACTAGATCAGCTGGAATGACCTTATTCAATACTAAGACTGGGCAGTTTCTATACAACCGACTGGCTCTAACTGACTCACCAACTGGGGTAGAGACTGAGAATTGTTCTGAGAGGACTTCTGGATTGATTTCAAACTGGACAACTACATAATGAGTCACGAACGATAGTGTGGATCCTGGACCTAGTAGGGCATACACATCTAGGTGGAAGAGACGTAACATACCCGTGAC